>JAQPCC010000247.1:0-62516 GCA_028392965.1 Lindernia subracemosa
ATAAATTTTAAATAATCGCTTCTGCTTATGAAGTCTTGAAAAGGGCTATAAGATATTCAAAAAAATAAAATAAACAAAGCAGTCAAACCTAAGCTATGATGAGTTCAAATGCGATCCCAAAATATATTGTCAATATAGAAAACCCTTAGATCTTTGTCGTCAAACCCTTCATTATAATAAAATATATGTATATAATAATAAATTTTAAATAATCGCTTCTGCTTATGAAGTCTTGAAAGGGCTATAAGATATTCAAAAAAAATAAAATAAAAAGCAGTCAAACCTAAGCTATGATGAGTTCAAATGCGATCCCAATAATATTTGTCAATATAGAAAACCCTTAGATCTTTGTCGTCAAACCCTTCATTAATAAAAATATATGTATATATAATAAATTTTAAATAATCGCTTCTGCTTATGAAGTCTTGAAAAGGGCTATAAGATTCAAAAAAATAAAATAAACAAAGCAGTCAAACCTAAGCTATGATGAGTTCAAATGCGATCCAATAATATATTTGTCAATATAGAAAACCCTTAGATCTTTGTCGTCAAACCCTTCATTAATAAAAATTATGTATATAAAATAAATTTAAATAATCGCTTCTGCTTATGAAGTCTTAAAAGGGCTATAAGATATTCAAAAAAAATAAAATAAACAAGCAGTCAAACCTAAGCTATGATGAGTTCAAATTGCGATCCCAATAAATATTTGTCAATATAGAAAACCCTTAGATCTTTGTCGTCAAACCCTTCATTAATAAAAATATATTATATAATAATAAATTTTAAATAATCGCTTCTGCTTATGAAGTCTTGAAAAGGGCTATAAGATATTCAAAAAAAATAAAATAAAAGCAGTCAAACCTAAGCTATGATGAGTTCAAATGCGATCCCAATAATATATTTGTCAATATAGAAAACCCTTAGATCTTTGTCGTCAAACCCTTCATTAATAAAAATATATGTATATAATAATAAATTTTAAATAATCGCTTCTGCTTATGAAGTCTTGAAAAGGGCTATAAGATATTCAAAAAAAAAAATAAACAAAGCAGTCAAACCTAAGCTATGATGAGTTCAAATGCGATCCCAATAATATATTTGTCAATATAGAAAACCCTTAGATCTTTGTCGTCAAACCCTTCATTAAAAAATATATGTATAATAATAAATTTTAAATAATCGCTTCTGCTTATGAAGTCTTGAAAAGGGCTATAAGATATTCAAAAAAATAAAATAAACAAGCAGTCAAACCTAAGCTATGATGAGTTCAAATTGCGATCCCAATAATATATTTGTCAATATAGAAAACCTTAGATCTTTGTCGTCAAACCCTTCATTAATAAAAATATATGTATAATAATAAATTTTAAATAATCGCTTCTGCTTATGAAGTCTTGAAAAGGGCTATAAGATATTCAAAAAAAATAAAATAAACAAGCAGTCAAACCTAAGCTATGATGAGTTTCAAATTGCGATCCCAATAATATATTTGTCAATATAGAAAACCCTTAGATCTTTGTCGTCAAACCCTTCATTAATAAAAATATGTATATAATAATAAATTTTAAATAATCGCTTCTGCTTATGAAGTCTTGAAAAGGGCTATAAGATATTCAAAAAAAATAAAATAAACAAAGCAGTCAAACCTAAGCTATGATGAGTTCAAATGCGATCCCAATAATATATTTGTCAATATAGAAAACCCTTAGATCTTTGTCGTCAAACCCTTCATTAATAAAAATATATGTATATAATAATAAATTTTAAATAATCGCTTCTGCTTATGAAGTTGAAAAGGGCTATAAGATATTCAAAAAAAATAAAATAAACAAAGCAGTCAAACCTAAGCTATGATGAGTTTCAAATTGCGATCCCAATAATATATTGTCAATATAGAAAACCCTTAGATCTTTGTCGTCAAACCCTTCATTAATAAAAATATATGTATATAATAATAAATTTTAAATAATCGCTTCGCTTATGAAGTCTTGAAAAGGGCTATAAGATATTCAAAAAAAATAAAATAAACAAAGCAGTCAAACCTAAGCTATGATGAGTTCAAATGCGATCCCATAATATATTTGTCAATATAGAAAACCCTTAGATCTTTGTCGTCAAACCCTTCATTAATAAAAATATATGTATATAATAATAAATTTTAAATAATCGCTTCTGCTTATGAAGTCTTGAAAAGGGCTATAAGATATTCAAAAAAAATAAAATAAACAAAGCAGTCAAACCTAAAGCTATGATGAGTTTCAAATTGCGATCCCAATAATATATTTGTCAATATAGAAAACCCTTAGATCTTTGTCGTCAAACCCTTCATTAATAAAAATATATGTATATAATAATAAATTTTAAATAATCGCTTCTGCTTATGAAGTTGAAAAGGGCTATAAGATATTCAAAAAAAATAAAATAAACAAGCAGTCAAACCTAAAGCTATGATGAGTTCAAATGCGATCCCAATAATATATTTGTCAATATAGAAAACCCTTAGATCTTTGTCGTCAAACCCTTCATTAATAAAAATATATGTATATAATAATAAATTTTAAATAATCGCTTCTGCTTATGAAGTCTTGAAAAGGGCTATAAGATATTAAAAAAAATAAAATAAACAAGCAGTCAAACCTAAGCTATGATGAGTTCAAATTGCGATCCAATAATATTTTGTCAATATAGAAAACCCTTAGATCTTTGTCGTCAAACCCTTCATTAATAAAAATATATGTATATAATAATAAATTTTAAATAATCGCTTCTGCTTATGAAGTCTTGAAAAGGGCTATAAGATATTCAAAAAAAATAAAATAAACAAGCAGTCAAACCTAAAGCTATGATGAGTTTCAAATGCGATCCCAATAATATATTGTCAATATAGAAAACCCTTAGATCTTTGTCGTCAAACCCTTCATTAATAAAAAATATATGTATATAATAATAAATTTTAAATAATCGCTTCTGCTTATGAAGTCTTGAAAAGGGCTATAAGATATTCAAAAAAATAAAATAAACAAAGCAGTCAAACCTAAGCTATGATGAGTTCAAATTGCGATCCCAATAATATATTTGTCAATATAGAAAACCCTTAGATCTTTGTCGTCAAACCCTTCATTAATAAAAATATATGTATATAATAATAAATTTTAAATAATCGCTTCTGCTTATGAAGTCTTGAAAAGGGCTATAAGATATTCAAAAAAAATAAAATAAACAAAGCAGTCAAACCTAAGCTATGATGAGTTCAAATGCGATCCCAATAATATATTTGTCAATATAGAAACCCTTAGATCTTTGTCGTCAAACCCTTCATTAATAAAAATATGTATATATAATAAATTTTAAATAATCGCTTCTGCTTATGAAGTCTTGAAAAGGGCTATAAGATATTCAAAAAAAATAAAATAAACAAAGCAGTCAAACCTAAAGCTATGATGAGTTCAAATTGCGATCCCAATAATATATTTGTCAATATAGAAAACCCTTAGATCTTGTCGTCAAACCCTTCATTAATAAAAATATATGTATATAATAATAAATTTTAAATAATCGCTTCTGCTTATGAAGTCTTGAAAAGGGCTATAAGATATTCAAAAAAAATAAAATAAACAAAGCAGTCAAACCTAAGCTATGATGAGTTCAAATTGCGATCCCAATAATATATTGTCAATATAGAAACCCTTAGATCTTTGTCGTCAAACCCTTCATTAATAAAAATATATGTATATAATAATAAATTTTAAATAATCGCTTCTGCTTATGAAGTCTTGAAAGGGCTATAAGATATTCAAAAAAAAAAAATAAACAAAGCAGTCAAACCTAAGCTATGATGAGTTCAAATTGCGATCCCAATAATATATTTGTCAATATAGAAAACCCTTAGATCTTTGTCGTCAAACCCTTCATTAATAAAAATATATGTATATAATAATAAATTTTAAATAATCGCTTCTGCTTATGAAGTCTTGAAAAGGGCTATAAGATATTCAAAAAAAATAAAATAAACAAAGCAGTCAAACCTAAGCTATGATGAGTTCAAATGCGTCAATAATATATTTGTCAATATAGAAAACCCTTAGATCTTTGTCGTCAAACCCTTCATTAATAAAAATATATGTATATAATAATAAATTTTAAATAATCGCTTCTGCTTATGAAGTCTTAAAAGGGCTATAAGATATTCAAAAAAATAAAATAAACAAAGCAGTCAAACCTAAAGCTATGATGAGTTTCAAATTGCGATCCCAATAATATATTTGTCAATATAGAAAACCCTTAGATCTTTGTCGTCAAACCCTTCATTAATAAAAATATATGTATATAATAATAAATTTTAAATAATCGCTTCTGCTTATGAAGTCTTGAAAAGGGCTATAAGATATTCAAAAAAATAAAATAAACAAGCAGTCAAACCTAAGCTATGATGAGTTCAAATTGCGATCCCAATAATATTTGTCAATATAGAAAACCCTTAGATCTTTGTCGTCAAACCCTTCATTAATAAAAATATATGTAATAATAAATTTTAAATAATCGCTTCTGCTTATGAAGTCTTGAAAAGGGCTATAAGATATTCAAAAAAATAAAATAAACAAAGCAGTCAAACCTAAGCTATGATGAGTTCAAATTGCGATCCCAATAATATATTTGTCAATATAGAAAACCCTTAGATCTTTGTCGTCAAACCCTTCATTAATAAAATATATGTATAATAATAAATTTTAAATAATCGCTTCTGCTTATGAAGTCTTGAAAAGGGCTATAAGATATTCAAAAAAAATAAAATAAACAAAGCAGTCAAACCTAAGCTATGATGAGTTCAAATTGCGATCCCAATAATATATTGTCAATATAGAAAACCCTTAGATCTTTGTCGTCAAACCCTTCATTAATAAAAATATATGTATAATAATAAATTTTAAATAATCGCTTCTGCTTATGAAGTCTTGAAAAGGGCTATAAGATATTCAAAAAAAATAAAATAAAAAGCAGTCAAACCTAAGCTATGATGAGTTCAAATTGCGATCCCAATAATATATTTGTCATATAGAAAACCCTTAGATCTTTGTCGTCAAACCCTTCATTAATAAAAATATATGTATATAATAATAAATTTTAAATAATCGCTTCTGCTTATGAAGTCTTGAAAAGGGCTATAAGATATTCAAAAAAAATAAAATAAACAAAGCAGTCAAACCTAAGCTATGATGAGTTCAAATGCGATCCCAATAATATATTTGTCAATATAGAAAACCCTTAGATCTTTGTCGTCAAACCCTTCATTAATAAAAATATATGTATATAATAATAAATTTAAATAATCGCTTCTGCTTATGAAGTCTTGAAAAGGGCTATAAGATATTCAAAAAAAATAAAATAAACAAGCAGTCAAACCTAAAGCTATGATGAGTTTCAAATTGCGATCCCAATAATATATTGTCAATATAGAAAACCCTTAGATCTTTGTCGTCAAACCCTTCATTAATAAAAATATATGTATATAATAATAAATTTTAAATAATCGCTTCTGCTTATGAAGTCTTGAAAAGGGCTATAAGATATTCAAAAAAAATAAAATAAACAAAGCAGTCAAACCTAAGCTATGATGAGTTCAAATAGCGATCCCAATAATATATTTGTCAATATAGAAAACCCTTAGATCTTAAAAAAAAATAAAATAAACAAAGCAGTCAAACCTAAGCTATGATGAGTTCAAATAGCGATCCCAATAATATATTTGTCAATATAGAAAACCCTTAGATCTTTGTCGTCAAACCCTTCATTAATAAAAATATATGTATATAATGATAAATTTTAAATAATCGCTTCTGCTTATGAAGTCTTGAAAAGGGCTATAAGATATTAAAAAAAATAAAATAAACAAAGCAGTCAAACCTAAGCTATGATGAGTTCAAATGCGATCCCAATAATATATTTGTCAATATAGAAAACCCTTAGATCTTTGTCGTCAAACCCTTCATTAATAAAAATATATGTATAATAATAAATTTTAAATAATCGCTTCTGCTTATGAAGTCTTGAAAAGGGCTATAAGTATTCAAAAAAAATAAAATAAACAAGCAGTCAAACCTAAGCTATGATGAGTTCAAATTGCGATCCCAATAATATATTTGTCAATATAGAAAACCCTTAGATCTTTGTCGTCAAAACCCTTCATTAATAAAAATATATGTATAATAATAATTTTAAATAATCGCTTCTGCTTATGAAGTCTTGAAAAGGGCTATAAGATATTCAAAAAAAATAAAATAAACAAGCAGTCAAACCTAAGCTATGATGAGTTTCAAATTGCGATCCCAATAATAATTTGTCAATATAGAAAACCCTTAGATCTTTGTCGTCAAACCCTTCATTAATAAAATATATGTATATATAATAATTTTAAATAATCGCTTCTGCTTATGAAGTCTTGAAAAGGGCTATAAGATATTCAAAAAAAATAAAATAAACAAGCAGTCAAACCTAAAGCTATGATGAGTTTCAAATTGCGATCCCAATAATATATTTGTCAATATAGAAAACCCTTAGATCTTTGTCGTCAAACCCTTCATTAAAAAAATATATGTATATAATAATAAATTTTAAATAATCGCTTCTGCTTATGAAGTCTTGAAAAGGGCTATAAGATATTCAAAAAAAAAAATAAACAAGCAGTCAAACCTAAGCTATGATGAGTTCAAATGCGATCCAATATATATTTGTCAATATAGAAAACCCTTAGATCTTTGTCGTCAAACCCTTCATTAATAAAAATATATGTATATAATAATAAATTTTAAATAATCGCTTCTGCTTATGAAGTCTTGAAAAGGGCTATAAGATATTCAAAAAAATAAAATAAACAAGCAGTCAAACCTAAGCTATGATGAGTTCAAATTGCGATCCCAATAATATATTTGTCAATATAGAAAACCCTTAGATCTTTGTCGTCAAACCCTTCATTAATAAAAATATATGTATATAATAATAAATTTTAAATAATCGCTTTGCTTATGAAGTCTTGAAAAGGGCTATAAGATATTCAAAAAAATAAAATAAACAAGCAGTCAAACCTAAGCTATGATGAGTTCAAATTGCGATCCCAATAATATATTTGTCAATATAGAAAACCCTTAGATCTTTGTCGTCAAACCCTTCATTAATAAAAATATATGTATATAATAATAAATTTTAAATAATCGCTTCTGCTTATGAAGTCTTGAAAAGGGCTATAAGATATTCAAAAAAAATAAAATAAACAAGCAGTCAAACCTAAGCTATGATGAGTTCAAATTGCGATCCCAATAATATATTTGTCAATATAGAAAACCCTTAGATCTTTGTCGTCAAACCCTTCATTAATAAAAATATGTATAATAATAAATTTTAAATAATCGCTTCTGCTTATGAAGTCTTGAAAAGGGCTATAAGATATTCAAAAAAATAAAATAAACAAGCAGTCAAACCTAAAGCTATGATGAGTTTCAAATTGCGATCCCAATAATATATTTGTCAATATAGAAAACCCTTAGATCTTTGTCGTCAAACCCTTCATTAATAAAAATATATGTATATAATAATAAATTTTAAATAATCGCTTCTGCTTATGAAGTCTTGAAAAGGGCTATAAGATATTCAAAAAAAATAAAATAAACAAAGCAGTCAAACCTAAGCTATGATGAGTTCAAATGCGATCCCAATAATATATTTGTCAATATAGAAAACCCTTAGATCTTTGTCGTCAAACCCTTCATTAATAAAAATATATGTATATAATAATAAATTTTAAATAATCGCTTCTGCTTATGAAGTCTTGAAAAGGGCTATAAGATATTCAAAAAAAATAAAATAAACAAAGCAGTCAAACCTAAGCTATGATGAGTTCAAATAGCGATCCCAATAATATATTTGTCAATATAGAAAACCCTTAGATCTTTGTCGTCAAACCCTTCATTAATAAAAATATATGTATAATAATAAATTTTAAATAATCGCTTCTGCTTATGAAGTCTTGAAAAGGGCTATAAGATATTCAAAAAAATAAAATAAACAAGCAGTCAAACCTAAGCTATGATGAGTTCAAATTGCGATCCCAATAATATATTTGTCAATATAGAAAACCCTTAGATTTGTCGTCAAACCCTTCATTAATAAAAAATATTATAATAATAAATTTTAAATAATCGCTGCTTATGAAGTCTTGAAAAGGGCTATAAGATATTCAAAAAATAAAATAAACAAGCAGTCAAACCTAAGCTATGATGAGTTTCAAATTGCGATCCCAATAATATATTTGTCAATATAGAAAACCCTTAGATCTTTGTCGTCAAACCCTTCATTAATAAAAATATATGTATATAATAATAAATTTTAAATAATCGCTTCTGCTTATGAAGTCTTGAAAAGGGCTATAAGATATTCAAAAAAATAAAATAAACAAAGCAGTCAAACCTAAAGCTATGATGAGTTCAAATTGCGATCCCAATAATATATTTGTCAATATAGAAAACCCTTAGATCTTTGTCGTCAAACCCTTCATTAATAAAAATATATGTATATAATAATAAATTTTAAATAATCGCTTCTGCTTATGAAGTCTTGAAAAGGGCTATAAGATATTCAAAAAAAATAAAATAAACAAAGCAGTCAAACCTAAGCTATGATGAGTTCAAATTGCGATCCCAATATATTTGTCAATATAGAAAACCCTTAGATCTTTGTCGTCAAACCCTTCATTAATAAAAATATATGTATATAATAAAATTTTAAATAATCGCTTCTGCTTATGAAGTCTTGAAAAGGGCTATAAGATATTCAAAAAAAATAAAATAAACAAGCCAGTCAAACCTAAAGCTATGATGAGTTTCAAATTGCGATCCCAATAATATATTTGTCAATATAGAAAACCCTTAGATCTTTGTCGTCAAACCCTTCATTAATAAAAATATATGTATATAATAATAAATTTTAAATAATCGCTTCTGCTTATGAAGTCTTGAAAAGGGCTATAAGATATTCAAAAAAATAAAATAAACAAGCAGTCAAACCTAAGCTATGATGAGTTCAAATTGCGATCCCAATAATATATTTGTCAATATAGAAACCCTTAGATCTTTGTCGTCAAACCCTTCATTAATAAAAATATGTATATAATAAATTTTAAATAATCGCTTCTGCTTATGAAGTCTTGAAAAGGGCTATAAGATATTCAAAAAAATAAAATAAACAAGCAGTCAAACCTAAGCTATGATGAGTTTCAAATGCGATCCCAATAATATTTGTCAATATAGAAACCTTAGATCTTTGTCGTCAAACCCTTCATTAATAAAATATATGTATATAATAATAAATTTTAAATAATCGCTTCTGCTTAAAGTCTTGAAAAGGGCTATAAGATATTAAAAAAAAATAAAATAAACAAGCAGTCAAACCTAAGCTATGATGAGTTCAAATTGCGATCTCAATAATATATTTGTCAATATAGAAAACCCTTAGATCTTTGTCGTCAAACCCTTCATTAATAAAAATATATGTATATAATAATAAATTTTAAATAATCGCTTCTGCTTATGAAGTCTTGAAAAGGGCTATAAGATATTCAAAAAAAATAAAATAAACAAGCTAGTCAAACCTAAAGCTATGATGAGTTTCAAATTGCGATCCCAATAATATATTTGTCAATATAGAAAATCCTTAGATCTTTGTCGTCAAACCCTTCATTAATAAAAATATATGTATATAATAATAAATTTTAAATAATCGATTCTGCTTATGAAGTCTTGAAAAGGGCTATAAGATATTCAAAAAAAATAAAATAAACAAGCCAGTCAAACCTAAAGCTATGATGAGTTCAAATTGCGATCCCAATAATATATTTGTCAATATAGAAAGCCCTTAGATCTTTGTCGTCAAACCCTTCATTAATAAAAATATATGTATATAATAATAAATTTTAAATAATCGCTTCTGCTTATGAAGTCTTGAAAAGGGCTATAAGATATTCAAAAAAAATAAAATAAACAAGCCAGTCAAACCTAAAGCTATGATGAGTTTCAAATTGCGATCCCAATAATATATTTGTCAATATAGAAAACCCTTAGATCTTTGTCGTCAAACCCTTCATTAATAAAAATATATGTATATAATAATAAATTTTAAATAATCGCTTCTGCTTATGAAGTCTTGAAAAGGGCTATAAGATATTCAAAAAAAATAAAATAAACAAAGCAGTCAAACCTAAGCTATGATGAGTTCAAATAGCGATCCCAATAATATATTTGTCAATATAGAAAACCCTTAGATCTTTGTCGTCAAACCCTTCATTAATAAAAATATATGTATATAATAATAAATTTTAAATAATCGCTTCTGCTTATGAAGTCTTGAAAAGGGCTATAAGATATTAAAAAAAATAAAATAAAGAATCAAGTCAAACCTAAAGCTATGATGAGTTTCAAATTGCGATCCCAATAATATATTTGTCAATATAGAAAACCCTTAGATCTTTGTCGTCAAACCCTTCATTAATAAAAATATATGTGTATAATAATAAATTTTAAATAATCGCTTCTGCTTATGAAGTCTTGAAAATGGCTATAAGATATTCAAAAAACAAAAAAAATAAATAAAGCAGTCAAACCTAAGCTATGATGAGTTCAAATAGCGATCCCAATAATATATTTGTCAATATAGAAAACCCTTAGATCTTTGTCGTCAAACCCTTCATTAATAAAAATATATGTGTATAATAATAAATTTTAAATAATCGCTTCTGCTTATGAAGTCTTGAAAAGTGCTATAAGATATTCAAAAAAAAAATAAAATAAACAAAGCAGTCAAACCTAAGCTATGATGAGTTCAAATAGCGATCCCAATAATATATTTGTCAATATAGAAAGCCCTTAGATCTTTGTCGTCAAACCCTTCATTAATAAAAATATATGTATATAATAATAAATTTTAAATAATCGCTTCTCCTTATGAAGTCTTGAAAAGGGCTATAAGATATTCAAAAAAAATAAAATAAACAAGCCAGTCAAACCTAAAGCTATGATGAGTTTCAAATTGCGATCCCAATAATATATTTGTCAATATAGAAAACCCTTAGATCTTTGTCGTCAAACCCTTCATTAATAAAAATATATGTATATAATAATAAATTTTAAATAATTGCTTCTGCTTATGAAGTCTTTAAAAGGGCTATAAGATATTCAAAAAAAATAAAATAAACAAAGCAGTCAAACCTAAGCTATGATGAGTTCAAATAGCGATCACAATAATATATTTGTCAATATAGAAAGCCCTTAGATCTTTGTCGTCAAACCCTTCATTAATAAAAATATATGTATATAATAATAAATTTTAAATAATCGCTTCTCCTTATGAAGTCTTGAAAAGGGCTATAAGATATTCAAAAAAAATAAAATAAACAAGCCAGTCAAACCTAAAGCTATGATGAGTTTCAAATTGCGATCCCAATAATATATTGTCAATATAGAAAACCCTTAGATCTTTGTCGTCAAACCCTTCATTAATAAAAATATATGTATATATAATAAATTTTAAATAATTGCTTCTGCTTATGAAGTCTTTAAAAGGGCTATAAGATATTCAAAAAAAATAAAATAAACAAAGCAGTCAAACCTAAGCTATGATGAGTTCAAATAGCGATCACAATAATATATTTGTCAATATAGAAAACCCTTAGATCTTTGTCGTCAAACCCTTCATTAATAAAAATATATGTATATAATAATAAATTTTAAATAATCGCTTCTGCTTATGAAGTCTTGAAAAGGGCTATAAGATATTCAAAAAAAATAAAATAAACAAGCAAGTCAATCCTAAAGCTATGATGAGTTTCAAATTGCGATCCCAATAATATATTTGTCAATATAGAAAACCCTTAGATCTTTGTCGTCAAACCCTTCATTAATAAAAATATATGTATATAATAATAAATTTTAAATAATCGCTTCTGCTTATGAAGTCTTGAAAAGGGCTATAAGATATTCAAAAAAAATAAAATAAACAAAGCAGTCAAACCTAAGCTATGATGAGTTCAAATAGCGATCCCAATAATATATTTTTCAATATAGAAAACCCTTAGATCTTTGTCGTCAAACCCTTCATTAATAAAAATATATGTATATAATAATAAATTTTAAATAATCGCTTCTGCTTATGAAGTCTTGAAAAGGGCTATAAGATATTCAAAAAAAATAAAATAAACAAGCCAGTCAAACCTAAAGCTATGATGAGTTTCAAATTGCGATCCCAATAATATATTTGTCAATATAGAAAACCTTTAGATCTTTGTCGTCAAACCCTTCATTAATAAAAATATATGTATATAATAATAAATTTTAAATAATCGCTTATGCTTATGAAGTCTTGAAAAGGGCTATAAGATATTCAAAAAAAATAAAATAAACAAAGCAGTCAAACCTAAGCTATGATGAGTTCAAATAGCGATCCCAATAATATATTTGTCAATATAGAAAACCCTTAGATCTTTGTCGTCAAACCCTTCATTAATAAAAATATATGTATATAATAATAAATTTTAAATAATCGCTTCTGCTTATGAAGTCTTGAAAAGGGCTATAAGATATTCAAAAAAAATAAAATAAACAAGCAAGTCAAACCTAAAGCTATGATGAGTTTCAAATTGCGATCCCAATAATATATTTGTCAATATAGAAAACCCTTAGATCTTTGTCGTCAAACCCTTCATTAATAAAAATATATGTATATAATAATAAATTTTAAATAATCGCTTCTGCTTATGAAGTCTTGAAAAGGGCTATAAGATATTCAAAAAAAATAAAATAAACAAAGCAGTCAAACCTAAGCTATGATGAGTTCAAATTGCGATCCCAATAATATATTTGTCAATATAGAAAACCCTTAGATCTTTGTCGTCAAACCCTTCATTAATAAAAATATATGTATATAATAATAAATTTTAAATAATCGCTTCTGCTTATGAAGTCTTGAAAAGGGCTATAAGATATTCAAAAAAAAAAAAATAAACAAGCCAGTCAAACCTAAAGCTATGATGAGTTTCAAATTGCGATCCAAATATTCTGATATCTCCATCCTTTTCTTCCTTATCATTCATTCATTCAACAGAGAATATATGTAATATGTACTATCGATCGCAGAACAATACAAATGCCTTTTCTGTATTTCCTAAATATGTCCTCTACATATTCATCGATAACTTATATGATGTCTATGCAGGAAAAAGAAAAAAGAAAAAAAAAAGGTTTTCTTCTAGCATGCAAACACCTGACATGGTGCATCTCATTTCCCAACAGAACATCTTACTATTATTCGACCCAATCCCACCACGTATGTCGAGTTTTAATTTATTTTTTTTAAAACAAAAAGATATAGATATAAATAAATATATCAATCATGGAAAAAATAATAATAAATGATCCTTTCTCCCATACATATTGATGGGTCGACGTGCATTAAAAGAGAGCACATGCTATGCTATGCTTGTATGAACGTGCGTCTTTGTATTCTTCCTCGTTAAGGCATGAAAAGTGTTCTTTCTTACATGCCCACGAATAAAATCTTCTGCAGATATTTCAATGTGGCATTTCCTTTGAAGAACAATCATATATACTAGTATTTTCCCGCATACAATCATATATACTAGTATTTTCCCGCACACTCGATGATGCATGTGCTTAATATATAAACGAAATACAAAATTATTTTTATAATATGAAATTATAATATTAATTTTAATTAAAAAATATTTTTTATAAATTAAAAATATGATTTTTGAGTTAATTGGAATAAATTTGAAGATTAAGAATAAAATGGTAATTAATAATGTCATACCAAATCAATTTGAATTTGCCACACCATTAAAGCCCTTACCAATTATATAAAAGTATAGATAAATATATCATAAATAAGAAGCACAGTTTTTTTTTTTAAAAAAAAAAAAAAGCATTCCTGGAATAATATATATAATATTAAACCTCGCAAAAGTGAACATGAAGATATAACATCGGATAAGATGTCATGTATATAACATTGATCAGTTCTAATGGTTATACAGGTAATATGCAAAGATAAGAACCACTCATAACTTATAAAAATACTGAAAAAAAGAAGAAAAAAAAAAAAAGAACCAATCCAATGTTCACTGACCATTTGATCTTTAGTATAAAGTTAATAATAAAACTCAGTTTTACATACATGTTCTTCGGCCTGAAAACGCAGAGCTATAACCAATGGTGTTTCAGTTTTTCACCTACAATGCAGGGTGATAGCCTGTCGTAGCATTCGCTTCCACCCTTTGAACCGTTCTTCTCGTATTCCAATCTTGGCAGAACTCTAAGGCGAGGCGAAGGGCGGTGCCAAGGCCCAACACAACGATGACCCCTGCAAAACCAAGATACGTTTCGTATTCAAAAACAGAGTATTGATTGGTTCTTTCGGGGGGTAAGGTCGAGTAGTATTACCAATGATGATATTCACAGGGAGGGCAGAAACGCCAAGAGTTATGGAGATCAGTACATCCAATAGAAGTCCGCCGATAAGGATTGCGAATGCCACCCAAAGAGGACCAAAGCAGCACTGCTATACAAATAAATGAATTAAGAGACTGTAGCCAGGAAAGAAGAAAGAAATTTAATGGCTGTACGGAGGGGATTCTTTTGAAAGAGGATATCAGAACTGTGATATGGATTAAGGTGCTCTTACCCTTTGTCTTTCTTCGGCTCTGAAGGCTGGATCAACTCTCCAAATCCAGTAGCTTGTCTGAAGGGCAGAAACGGTCTAAATCAGAGGATGATCATCAAGTTCATAGGCTAAGAACGAAGCTTATAAGACATTTTCATTCAAATCGTGATTCATTTCTGGAATTGCAACTATTTCATGTTCTCCAACATAATAATAAATGGCAAAAGACCGCCTTCAACCTCTGCAATGCTTCAGAGGGAATTGTTTGTTAAAGAACTAAAACTCATGACGATGATGGCATTTAACTGAAATGCCGTTACAAGAGAGCAAAAGCATGCCAATATTTAATAAGGTTCTTTAATCATATCTTTAGTCATAAAACATTTAATCGGTGATAATTCATGGAGGGCAAACAATGGAGTAAGATACAAGCTGCCAGACCAGTGGCACGAAAACTTTAATCAAGAAAGAGAACACCAAATTATCAGATATAATCATAAAGTCCTCCCTAAGAATCAAAATAACAAGTAATGACGCCAGAGTTCACATAAGAAAGATCACTGAATTACTTCTAAATTCATAAATGGCCAGAATTAAGAGGCAGTATCTAGATGGTACCAACACTTGCCTGAGACTCAGGAGGTGCTACATTGGTTGCATTTTGCCTACATGATAAGTATAAAACCTTGTTATGATTTCTTGTGTATTAGCTAAACTGTTAATTCAACAACTGAATACCTACAGGCATATTTCACATTTGTTTGATCCCCGGCTGTTAAACCATTTGCCTATGCAAGATTTGTGTGCTTTAGCAAGACCGCCTCGACATTGACATCCCAAATTGATTAAGGCTTCTTCAATATCCTCCTGACATACCCTGCAAAGTTCAATTCTTATGAACTGATCAGCATTAGGGATTCATCAAACTGAACTAAGAAAGCAATTTCTGCATCGCTTCATCTTATGAAATCCCAGGCTTTCAACACTCAATGCCACCAAAAAGACCCAAACACCAATTGGCAATCACAGATGATTGTACTTTTACCCATTCAATCACAGATCCTACCCAATGACCTCAAAAAACTGATATATAAACAGAGGGCAAAAAAAAAATAAAAAAAACCAAATTTATTCAAACTAGCTGCTAATGACATGTATGTACGATTACAAGGAGACGTGCAGACAGTAAGAGAGAACGAAACCTACCGGCACTGATCATGAGCAGGCGATTGATTCCTCGCGAGATGAAGATCTTCGTTTCTCCCGCAATCAACGACCACCACATCTAAAAGCTCCACACCTCCATTTCCCGGCGGTCCGACGCTGTCCTCCACCTGCTCCTCGACGTTGGGGTCCGGCACCACCATACCGACTCCACCCTAATTGAAATGGATCAAATCACAACAGCAAAAAACAAAACATAAAATAGCTGACGCAAAGAGATTGAATGGTAGGAGCGTCCGCTCGGAATTGGTGAGCTGAAACTGCGGATTTGGTGTCTGAGAAGAGAAGTGTTGAAAATGGTGAGAGAGTATCTGAGTTTGATGAGAATTTGGTCTTAGTCATTACTATTTCTACGATTCAATCCATTTATTATGAAAATTGCCTACTATTTTGAGATAATTACACAATCTCCTCGTAGGTTTTTATTACTATTTTGGATCAGTCCGATCAAATAGAGAGGCGAATAATTGCTAAATAAGAGGGCCAAAGTTTGTGTTTTCAAAAATATGGGGAGTATTTTGCAATAACTACACAACAAGTGAAAACTTCTGCAAATATTGTTATGCGGCGGAACCACACTGAAATATCTAAAATAGACCTACCGTTTGTTAAGGTGCTAAGGGTATTTATGTCTTTTTCCTAAACACCATTACTACTATTGCGACAGCACAGCTAAAACCTAAGACAGCAATTTCTTTTCTTTTTCTTTTTTTTTTTCTTTTTTTCTTTCAAGATTCAATTCAAACGGATAAAGTCAAATTGATTATCTGGGTATTTACTTAAGTTGGTCATAAAATTGGAATATATTTTGTTTTTAAAATATTTTTTATATTATATTATTCTGCAATATATTCTACTAGCAAGTTACAAGGATACGATAAAGTTCTTGAAAATGAAGGAACTGTGGTCAAGTGAATGATGACGTCATGACACTAAATATTATTAAAACCCCTTAAGATATATATATATATATATATATATATATAATTTTAAAAATACATAACTTTGAAAAGCTTTGGCACAAATACTGGGATTTGAGATATGGTTCTATTTCTATCATCTTCTGTCAGCTTTGATAAAACAGATGCCCCCGCCTATCATTTCAACCAAGAATTAGATACTAAAAAAATTGTAGATTTACCACTCAGTTTAATGTCAATGGTTGTCTTGCATTGTACAGTATATATATATATAAGCAGCATGCTTCCCTCTTTCTTGATTATTATTGTAGAGGGGAAGATTATTTAAGGCAAAGATTCGTTTCGATGAAGAGGTTGTCTAGATGGTATCCGTTTATGGCGATGGTGGCGATAGATCAAGCGTTTGCCGTCAGCAACATACTTCTCAAGAAGATCATCAGCGATGGGATCGATCATATGGTGTTCATCACTTATCGGCAGCTGATTTCTGCTGTCTTCTTAGCGCCATTAGCATTGTTCTTCGAAAGGTTAGCGATATTCGGTACCTTGTCGTATATATAGTTTCATGGCGCGCGATTGTTTACTCTCCTTCATTCTTGACATTTCAGGCAAAGCAGACCGAAGCTTACGTTAAGTACATTGTGCTACCTTTTCTTGAGTGCTATCCTCGGGTGAGTATAGTCGAAACTGGCGAACCGTGGACGCAATAATAATGCTCTTATATGTAATAATATTCCATTTTTGTGTGTGTATAGGGCGTCTCTGCCGCAATATCTCTTCCTTCTTGGCATCGAATATACGTCGGCGACGTCCTCTTGCGCCTTCCTCAACATGGTCCCCGTCTTTACGTTCGTAATGGCCTTGCCATTTCGGTAACTGATTTCATTACATTTGCTTCTTTGCATTGCTGATATTGAGTGACCTTAAATGTTAAGGGGCAAAAAAATAACTGCAGTCTTGAAGCCGTAAATATCAACAGCACTAGCGGGAGGGCCAAGCTGCTGGGCGCCCTGACATGCCTCGGAGGGCCGTGCTTGCTAGGTTCTTACAAAGGAATGCCCGTGTTTCACTTTCCCGATAGTGAGATGGCCCGATCGAACGGAAAGGAAAGATGGGCTCGGGGATCTGCGACGCTATTCGCCGGGACTTTGTTCTGGTCGGCTTGGTTCCTCGTACAGGCGAACATCGGAAAGAGATATCCTTGCCAGTATTCTAGCACGGCGATAATGGCGTGTTTTAGCGCCGTTCAGTTTGCTGCATGGAGCTTGTCCATCGACAGGAAGCTTTCGACTTGGATTCTGAAGAGGAATTCTGATATCTTCATCATCTTATATGCTGTAAGCTTACATTCTTTTCTTCTTTTCGTTAAGGCCGACGACGATGTTAGAATCCAAACTAGATTGGCATACATCGCTCGGGACGTTGCGCAGGGAATCGTAGGGTCGGGATTGTGCTTGGTCGGCATGTCGTGGTGCGTCAAGAAACGAGGGCCCGTGTTTACGGCGGCCTTTAGCCCTCTTGTTCAGATCATGGCGGCAGCTGTTGATGTGCCATTCTTACATGAACAGCTTCATCTTGGAAGGTAATAACTGCAGCAGCATCTCACTCGTCTGATGATAAAGCTACTGCTCTAACACTTCGAAGTATAATTACCATTCTTCCTCTTTGTTTGAATCAGTTTGATAGCATCAGCAGTTGTCATAGCTGGATTGTACCTTCTGCTATGGGGGAAGGAGAGAGAGATGCAGAAGAAAGTCGCCGGAGAAGAAGTAGCTAAGGAGACGACGAAGCAACAAGAAGAAGATGTACAAGTCGTTAAGATTCTTGTCCAATATGAACAGCCATGATGGAATGGAATGTCAATGCATTATGTAATAAAACTAGGAGCTTCCAAGAATTCGATGACTGTAATAACACTGTTGAAGAAGTCGTTGACTGCCTGAGAACTCGGCGGCTTCCATGTTCAAAGCTTTAAGCTCTGCAACTCTGAAACACAGTAATCGCGGACTTAATCGCTATCTGTCGCATAGATTCGATGACCTCAGCCTTAAGCCTTTCCAGCTGGATATGTTGATCGACGGCGCCGGCGAGCCCAGCGTCTCAACGTACCACGCGCTAATCAAAGATGCCACCTTGGACCCTCTGAACGCCGTTGCTTTGTTCGTGCACATGCGCCGGAATGGCGTCAGCCCGAACAAGCACACCTTCCCTTTGCTCCTCAAATCCAAGAACGACGCCACGCTTTCTATTTTCGCGCAAGCGATCAAATTTGGGTTCGGCTCGGATCGGTTTGTCGGCAACTCCCTGATATCTGCGATGTGTAACAGTGGGTTCTTCAATAGTGCACGCCGAGTGTTCGACGAAATGCGCGAGAGGGATGTCGTTTCCTACACCGCCATGATAAACGGGCACATAAAAAACTCACGTGCTAGTCAAGGGCTTGAGCTGTTCTTAGAGATGAAAAGATTGGGGATAGTGGTCGATGAGGTAGCCGTCGTCGGGGCTCTATGTGCGGTCGGAATACTGGGTTTGGGCTGTGTTTGGTTCGGCAGATGGATCCACGGGTTTTACGTCGAGCAAGGCCGAGTCGTCCGGGACGTATACGTCGATAGCTCACTCATCGACATGTATTTGAAGTGTGGTTGCTGCGATGATGCCCTTAGAATCTTTTCCTCCATGCATTATAGGAACGTCGTTTCTTGGAGTGCTTTAATCTCTGGCTACGTCCAGCACGACAGATTCTCTGGCGCATTGAATCTTTTTCGAAAAATGCAGGCAGAGAAAATCGAGCCCAACGAGGCTACGCTAACAAGCGTCCTCACGGCATGCGCACAGCTTGGAGCATTGGATCAAGGGAGATGGGTACATAAGTACGTGAAAGCCCGCAAACTAGAGTTGAACTCTGTTCTTGGAACAGCTTTCATAGACATGTACGCCAAGTGCGGGTGCATTCAAGAGGCACTTCACATTTTCGACGACATTAGTTTCAAGGATGTCTATCCATGGACCGCCTTAATCTTCGGTCTAGCAATGAACGGTGCAGCCAAAGAATCACTATCCCTCTTCCATCAGATGCTAAGGGATGGAGTTGAACCCAATGAGGTCACATTTATTGCCGTTCTAAGTGCTTGTTCTCATGGAGGCCTCGTAAACGAGGGAAAAGAACTGTTCAACTCCATGAACACCGTTTACGGCATGCAACCCAATGCTGACCACTACGGCTGTGTAATCGATCTACTTGCCCGTGCAGGTCATTTCGAGGAAGCACTCACGTTGATCAAAGGTATGCCTATAGAACCTAGTGAAACCATATGGGGTGCTTTGTTGGCTGCTTGCATGATCCACAAGAACTATGAGCTCGGACGAATAGTAGGAAACTATATCGTTGGGTTGCAGCCGAGCCGTAGTGGTAGATACGCAGTTTTGGCAAATTTGTATTCAAGATGTCGGGATTGGAAAGAAGCCGCTAAGGTGAGGAGAAAGATGAGACGCAATGGAGTAGGAAAAGTTCCAGGCTGTAGTTGGATAGAGATCAACAGTGAGCTCCATGAGTTTGTTGCTACAGACAAATCGTCTGTTAAGTTGGAAAGTGTCTTGGACAACCTCAAACATCAGATGAAGCAGATGACTTCTGCTCTTGAAGATAACCTCGTTGAATAGAAGGGTTTATTTTGATATAATATGATAGTTTAGGGGGTTGTTTGAGATAATTGGTATAGTTTAGGGTGTCATTTGTAGTTTTCTCATCATTTTTTTACTGAGGAATGAAACAACCAATTAAAACACTTGAAGCTTTTGCCTCTTATCTAAATTTCTTATCTTCATTTCCATTTCGTGTAATAAAAAAAGGCAGCAAAGGCTTCACACATAGCGATAGAGAATCCATGGCGGCTTCAATCGCAGGTGTCGGTGTAACTTGTCCCTCGAAATTGAGTCAGCCCAGCGTTGACCGCCGGCTAAAGCGGCGAGTTGCACCTACGATACGTATGACTGTAGCTGAGGAGAAACAGAAGACTTATACCCTCAAGAAATCTGAAGAAGCTTTCAATTTGGCGAAGGTGCTTATAATTAAATGTGTTTGCGGTTTTTTTCTTGCATCAGACATCTTGGGAGTTGGACAAAGTTGATTACTTTTGTCTAGTTAGTCACCTGAAGCTATAACCCCAAAGGATGTCTATTATACTTCTGGCTTGTAAATGAATATCTTCATTTGAAAGAAAGAACATATTGAGCTGAAACACTTGTAGATTTTCTTGTGTCTCTCATGTAACATTGATTTGATTAGATCCATCAATAAGTTGACATTTTTAGTGAATCAATGTCCACTTACTGCAGGAATTGATGCCGGGAGGTGTGAATTCGCCAGTACGAGCTTTCAAATCGGTTGGCGGCCAGCCCATTGTGATCGATTCGGTCAAAGGTTCCCGTATGTGGGATATTGATGGCAACGAATATATCGACTATGTCGGCTCGTGGGGCCCAGCCATCATTGGTCACGCAGATGACGAGGTTCGTTGCTTCTCTTAGTTATGTCATGGTGACATAATATTGCAGAAATCTAGGACATGTGTGATTTACAGAAAAGTTGTGCTCTAGTCTTAGATGCTCAGCAGTTTTCTTACAAACAAAAGGCATATGTTAATGGCTATCTGGCATTGTAATTCGCCAATGTTTTAGGTACTCGCGGCCTTGGCCGAGACAATGAAGAAAGGCACAAGTTTCGGCGCTCCTTGTCTCCTCGAGAACGTCTTGGCAGAAATGGTAATATCAGCCGTCCCGAGCATCGAAATGGTTCGGTTTGTCAACTCAGGCACGGAAGCGTGCATGGGTGTCTTACGGCTGGCCCGTGCATTCACAGGGCGTGAAAAGGTCATAAAATTCGAAGGCTGCTACCATGGCCATGCCGATCCATTCCTTGTCAAAGCAGGCAGTGGTGTGGCCACACTAGGCCTCCCCGATTCACCTGGCGTTCCAAAGGCAGCTACATACGAGACACTAACTTCTCCTTACAACGATATTGATACTGTCCAAAGCCTTTTCGAAGCAAACAAAGGGGAAATTGCTTGTGTAATCTTGGAACCTGTAGTGGGAAACGCTGGTTTTATTCCCCCAAAACCCGAATTTCTCGACGCCCTACGGAAATTAACCAAAGAGAACGGAACCCTTCTTATATTCGATGAAGTTATGACAGGGTTTCGTTTGTCTTACGGCGGTGCTCAGGAATATTTCGGGCTCACGCCCGACCTGACCACCTTAGGTAAGATCATCGGGGGTGGCTTGCCCGTCGGTGCATACGGAGGAAGGAGGGATATAATGGAGATGGTTGCACCGGCCGGTCCAATGTACCAAGCCGGGACTTTGAGTGGGAACCCTCTGGCTATGACCGCCGGGATTCACACACTTAAGAGGTTGAAAGAGCCAGGCACTTACGAATATTTGAATAAGATCACGGGGGAGCTTATCGAAGGCATTTTGAATGCTGGGAAAAAGGCGGGCCATGCTATGTGTGGAGGATATATAAACGGAATGTTCGGTTTCTTTTTCACGGAAGGGCCCGTGTATAATTTCGGCGATGCAAAGAAAAGCGATACCGCGAAATTCGCAAAGTTTTATAGAGGTATGTTAGAGGAAGGCGTATATCTTGCACCGTCTCAATTCGAGGCTGGATTTACTAGCTTGGCTCATAGCTCTGAGGACATTCAACAGACCATAGCTGCTGCTGAGAAGGTTTTGAAGACACTTTAAGAAATAATCGGTTTTAGCTTTGTAAGCCAAAAATGTCTTATGTTTTGCTCTTTTTGTAGTCTATGTTTTGTATCATGGTCTGGATTTTTGCTTGATTTAATGCATTGTATGTTGAGAATTGTTGTTGATTATCAACAACGAAATTGATTTATTGAGAATTTATTAAACTATAAACAGAATTGTTTGATTGTATGATAAGGGACAGCATACGAATAAACTTGAGATTATGTAGTAAGTTATAACCATGTTGCAGAATCTATATGCCTAAAATACAGAAAACAGCAGAACTAAACAAAATACAACAAGACATAACCATAAAGAACTCCAAAAACTTGCTAGAAATTTTATCCTTCACTAATCGTCATCATCATATGTGGTTTTTCCTTCAAGCGCAAACATTCAAGATGATAAAATCATGTGTAGGTCATACAAACTTACGAAGGAAGAGCTGTATGCATTTTAACAGTTGCAGCTGCACCCATTTGCTCGGTTTGTTATAAGAGGTTCCAAGCCCTCCTCGACCGCCATGTTGGCCGCCACGAATAGAATCACGACCACCATCGAATCTTCTTCTTCCAAAATCACCAGAGTCACCTCTTAGCTTTGCATCCTCAATTGTCAAGTTCTTACCTTCAAGTTCAAAGCCTTGTTAAAGGCATCGTTCTGAGGCAGGGAGTTTCCATCTTTCTTCTTCTGAGGCTCTTCATCGTCACTTTCTTCGGAACTTTCGTCCTCACTATCTAAGAGGAAGTATATCTTTCAATTATAAAGAAAAATCTTTCATGTCTAAGAGGAAGCAATTGCAGTTATCTCAACGTCGTCAAATATTTCATTTCTATTTTGTATTCTGCATCTAAGAGGGGAAGTAAATGCAGTTATCCCAACAAATATAACGAAAAAGCTTCACGAAAAAAGAGGCACTGCTGAAATGTAGCATTGCTGAAATGCATATGGAAACAAAAATAGAGTTATTAGTGAAAGAAAATCCAGAATTTGAAGTAAAGCTATATCTCTACAACAATGTATACACAGGCACATTCAAGCAATCTTCTTATTGGAAGTTGTAAATATATGACATTGTATAGGACATCGTATATATAGACTAGATAATGGTAGATCTTCAAACAATTAATGGTAGATTTCTTTTTAGTGTAGAAGACATTGTATATATAGACTAGTTAAGCTGTAGAGAAATATATGAACAAAGGGATTCTTTGTCTTACAAAAGGGTCAGCTTTATGTCTTGATGCGAGGTCCGGTGTGGTGTTGTCACCTCTCAAACCACTTGAGCATTGTCGCTGTCGAAGTTGAAATTCTTCGCAGATTTCTGTCACGGCTTGGGCAAAAAATTTTACTTTCTTATTCTGTCGAGCAGATAACTTGCCTTTTACTTCACTAGTGAACACCTGGATATCTGCAGGGGCGAAAAAAGCTCTGCCAAGAGAAGTTAAAACCAATCGAAATTTGTAGCAACGATGCATATATGAAATAGAAAAGGCAAGAGAACAATCAAGAGTGCAAGCTCATTGGGACCGATTTACATACAACATTCTCGTATCCACTTTCCATTTTGCAACCATCAGCATGGTAAGATGAACTGACAAATAATAGAAGAACAATAAAACTGCCACTTTCCATTTTTCACAGGCATACAAAATAAAGGTTCCAGAATAACAGGACACATCTGTAGGGAGATGGAGGAAGCAGAACTTTCACCTTTTCTATGGAATGAAAAGATTGTTAGTTAATGTGTTATTTGTGCCTATCGAACTAAATTGATCAACTAACGGCCCAGAAAAGTCAATGTCAATAGACTTTCGTTTGTTAAGACGAAGAAAGAAAAATGGCATAAGCAGGCAGGGGAACCTCATACACATACAGGCAGGGGAAAGCGTTAAAGCTTACATCTCCGATGAACCAACGAACTGGACGAAGTACTTTTTAGCATCAGGAGCATATTTCCAACCTTAAGGTCGGCTAATCTGGTATTTAAGAGCATTGACATATTAGTCAAATTAGTAAACAGCTGGAGTAGTCAGAAACCAACCAAGAAAAGGCCTAGAAGCCAAATGCATATAGCCATTTCAAAAAGCTAACACAGAACAATATTGGAGCGACTCTTAATGCAACTACAATAAAGCACAAAGGAAAAATATATCCAATTTCACCTGATAGAATATAATAAATTCCGGCAGAGCAAAACCTTATAAATGTGCCAAAAGCATAAATTTTCCCAAATATTCACGTGCAAACATTAACTCATACTACATTAGAGTCTCAAAAATAACACAACAATGTGTCACACTCAAAGAACACAAAGACAAAATCAAGACCCCATCCAACAAAAAATCCCAAGATCCTCGGAATGGTCCCAGCAAAATCCTGCTTCCAAGAATTTGCTTGATCACACCGATATCACTTCTCCCAGAGATAACAATCTCACAAACAATATTACCAACTTTCCGCAAATTCCCAGCCCCATCACAAAATCATCAACATAAATACGAGAATCTCAACATTAAAACCCTTCCTTTATCAAGAAGTTGCCAATCAAACCCTTAACATTCTTGATAGCTCATTGAAAAAATATAAATTCAAATTAAAAGCTGCCAAATCAAGAACCCAGAACAAAAAGAAACAAAATTTCAGTTTAACGAAGCAAATTGGCCAAGAAACAGAGAAAGCAGCAACCATCCGAGAAAAAAATCAAAGGCCAAAAAACAAAAACTAACCGGAACGTTAAACCACCTTCGCTGGCCACGCAGGAAAACCCTTTACTTTAGCGAGCACGAGATCACCCAAACTCAATTAATTGCTCGACTTCAGCCCCTTCGCTCCATGCTTACGCCCTGGAGCCATGGCCTAAGCGAGCTCCACTTTATTAATTCTACTTGATTGAAAACTCCAAAATTGAAACTAGAAAAAACAGCAAGAAACTCAGAGTAGTAACTACAATGCTTTATTCATCAGAACGGCGTCGAATCCGGGATGTCTCCTTTGTAATACATTGTCACCACCGATCACACAAGAACGATTCGATTGTTTTATTTTCATTATTTTTAATTTCTTTTTCCTTGTATCTTCAATCCTCATATTTTCATTATTCTGTGCATGTCAGAGAGAAACGGAGGAAATGTTCATATACAAAAAGCCGAGGCAAGGCGAAGGCAAAACTAGGATTATTATGACAACGACCCAATGAGTGATAGGCGTATGTAATAGGAAATTTGTTTATAACCCTTTCTTTTTTCTTTTTTTTCCTTTTTTTCATATCTGATTTTTCAACCCAAAAATATAATGATAATTTAGGACAATCAAGGCATCCTTTTTATTCTATTTTATTCATATTTTAGTGTCATTGAGTTGGGAAAAACCCTTTGATGAGAATTCCAGATAAACATAACAACACAAAAATGCAACCAAGACATGATGCGAATTACAAAAATCATGCAAATCAGTGAGTAAAAACAGCAAAGAGTACAAAGGAGATGTGATAGATAAGCACTACTAATCTCATCTCTTAAGTTGAAGATTTGTTCTTGCCGTCATCTGCCACAGCATCAGCCACGAGGTTCACTGGCCGCACATCGATGACTTCATCAATGATCCCAAACTCCTTAGCCTCTTGAGCTGTCATAAAGTAGTCGCGGTCCATATTTTTCTGAATTACTTCAAGAGGTTGCCCGGTATGCTTAGTGTAGAGTGCATTGAGTGAGTCCCAAATACGGATAATCTGCTGGGTGTGGATACTTATGTCCTTAGCCTGCCCACTGTATCCACCGGAAGGCTGGTGGATCATAACCGTGGCATTTGGTAGTGCCCGCCTCTCACCCTTTGCACCGGCAGCCAAGAGCAGAGAACCCATCGATGCAGCTTGACCCAAGCAAATGGTGTTGATCGGAGATCGAATGTATTGCATCGTGTCATAGATAGCAAGACCTGCATGTAGATAATTCAATCAAGACAAAACTAAATGCACCCATAGATATTAATGGCTACAGCTCCAGCAGCTGCAAAATCATCCACCATTACTTCACAATCAACGGAAGAACTGAAAGACATGACACCATTAAGAGCATCCACGGTCCAAGACAATGATATGATATTGAAAAATACACAGCTCTGATAATCAGCATCATCTTAGTCTGATCCATCATCCATGGATAATCATCACTTCATTAGACACGGAAGTATAGATCTCCCAAGGGGAAAAAAGAAGTAGCTTTGATTGTTCAACATTACTTCTACTTTAACCACCGTAAACAGCCAGCATTGAAAAAAGAAATCGAATATTTACCTGCAGTGACTGCACCGCCGGGGGAATTGATGTACATATTAATCGGCTTGGAAGGATTCTCAGACTCCAAGAAGAGCAGCTGCGCAACCACGACGTGCGACGTGTCATCAGATATCGGACCGTTAATGCAGATAATTCGTTCCTTCAAAAGGCGAGAGAATATGTCGTAGGCGCGCTCCCCTCGAGATGAGTGTTCGATCACCATCGGAATGAGTCCGTACCATCTTTTGCTTATCGATGGTTGAAAATTGAGAACAGCCGGCGATGATTTATGGAGGCTGATTTGGCGCCACAGATTGCTGGAGAGGAGGCCACGCATCGTTGGATTTGGGGATTAGGGCTTGGAATGGATATGGAAGGATTGCGAAGGCGAAGGGTTTTGCTTTCGTCGCGGAGTAAATAAAATATACTAAATTGATTAAAAGCTAAAGCATAGGTACTAAAACGTAATTAACAATCTGGAGGAGCTATTGTAAAGGCCACGTCACCACCGTCGTCATCATTACTTGGCTGGTCGCGGCGACTGCTTTGTGGTGCAAAATACAAGCCAAACATAGATGTGATGCGATCAGCTCAGACTTCATCTCTTAAAGCTTCAATCATAGCACAACGTTCTCTGCAAAGCTTCAAATCTTTGCTCGATGGATGCAAATGGTGGCCTCAGTTGAAGCAAATCCATGCACTCTTGACAACCACAGGCCTCTCCAAAACAGACCCCTTCGCGTGGAAAATACTTTCTTTCGCTGTATCTTCAGCTTCGTTCGACGTTGACTACGCTCACCGTTTCTTCCTCCATCACTCCAACCCCACGCTGTTTCATTACAATGCTGTCATAAGGGGATTCGCGAGCAGTAAAAACCCGATAAAAAGCTTTCATTTTTTTGTTCAGATGCTGTCAAATGGTGTCGTCCCTGATTATCTGACGTACCCATTTCTGGTCAAGGCCTCGGCTAAGGTCTCGGACTTGAAAATCGGAGGATGTGTTCATGGGATGGTTTTGAGGAGTGGGCTAGCGAAGGACTTGTTTGTTGCCAACTCTTTGATCCACATGTATGGCTCCTGTGGTGAAGTAGCGCGTGCGAGGGAGGTGTTCGATGAAATGCGCAGTCGGAATTTAGTTTCCTGGAATTCGATGTTGGATGGATATGGTAAATGTTGTGATGTGGTTTCGATGAGGGAAGTATTTGAAGAAATGCATGAGAGAGACGTCGTGTCGTGGAGTGCTTTAATCGACGGGTATGTGAAAGTCGGCCATTACGCAGAAGCACTGGCAGTTTTTGAGCAAATGAGAGTTCAGGGATCAAAGCCTAATAGCGTGACTATGATCAGTGTCTTAGGTGCTTGTGCTCATTTAGGTGCTCTTGAGCGAGGTAGGGCAATGCACCGAATTGTGGTCGAAAACGATATGCCCTTGACTCTCATGTTAAGAACGTCGCTCCTTGACATGTACGCCAAATGTGGGGCAATTAAAGAGGCATTTTCAGTCTTCCGCGAAGCTCTGAGACAAAAAACGGATGTTTTACTATGGAACACAATGATTGGTGGGCTTGCAACACATGGATATACCTCAGACATATCCGCGCTCTTCAAAGAAATGCAGGATTTAGGCATTAAACCCGATGAGATCACTTACTTGTGTTTGCTTAGCTCGTGCGCCCATGGTGGACTTGTGAAGGAAGCATGGAAATACTTTAAACGTATCAGTAAGGACGGAATGGAGCCAAAGAACGAGCACTATGCCTGCATGGTCGATGTCTTGTCACGAGCGGGTCATTTGACGGAAGCTTACGAGTTTATATCACAAATGCCCTCAGAGCCGACTGCTTCTCTCTGGGGTGCGTTGCTCAACGGGTGTATAAATCACAAGAAACTCGATCTTGCCGAACTAGTTGGTAAGAGGCTTATAGAGTTGGATCCTGGCCATGATGGTAGGTATGTAGGACTTTCGAATGTTTATGCTGTTAGAAAGAGGTGGGACGAGGCGAGAAGCACGAGAGAGGCCATGGAGCTGAGAGGAGTGAAGAAGTTTCCCGGCATAAGTTATGTCGAGGCTGTCGGGATTTTTCAGAGATTTATTGCTCAGGATCAGGCACACCCTCAAAAGGAGGAGATATATTTGATGTTAGACTTGATTGTAGAGCATATGAGAACAGATGTTGACACAGATGAAATAACGTGATATAAATCGACAAAAAAAGGTATTTAGAACAATTTCGAATAATTTGTTTCGACAAATAGGATAAAAACTGAACAATTATTTGTATTTTCGTTACAATTCCAAAGTGAAGCAAAAATCTGATTTTTCACTCATTTCTCTCATTTCCAGTTATTCGCGACGATGTCGGCGAGATCAACCACCCTCTGCGAGTAGCCCCACTCGTTGTCGTACCAAGCGATCACCTTCACCATGTCATCTCCCATCACCATGGTCAGCGACGAGTCTACGGTCGACGACACGTCCGAGCATCGGAAGTCGACCGACACAAGCGGCTCGTCGCACACGGAGAGTATCCCGCTCAGCTCCTTATCGGCGGCCTCCCTGAAGGCAGCGTTCACTTCCTCGGCGAAAGTCTTCTTCTCGACTTGAACCACTAGGTCGACCACCGAGACGTTGGGTGTCGGGACACGCAGAGCGATCCCATTGAGCTTGCCCTTGAGCTGGGGGAGGACGAGGGCCACGGCCTTGGCCGCACCGGTCGATGTGGGCACGATGTTGAGAGCCGCGGCTCTGGCACGCCTCAAGTCACGGTGGCTCGCGTCGAGGAGCCTTTGGTCCCCAGTGTATGAGTGTGTGGTGGTCATAGTTCCCTTGATGATGCCTAAGCACACAAATCAATAAAGAGGTCAGTCCTTGTATTATAGAGTAATTAAACATCTACAAGAATGCTTGGTGGCTTACCGAACTTTTGGTCCAGGACTTTGACGAACGGAGCCAGGCAGTTGGTGGTGCAAGAGGCATTGCTGATGATGTCCTCGTCTGGGCTGTATTCATCGGCATTGACACCGACGACATATGTAGGAATGTCGCCTTTCCCCGGAGCTGTAATAAGTACTTTCTTGGCTCCAGCTTGAATGTGTTTTCCCGCGCCTTCTCTGTCTACAAACACTCCGGTCCCTTCGATCACTATGTCGATCCCCATGTCCCTGCACTCGGCAGCAACATCCTAAGGTTTTCCTTACTTATCATCGAATGTAGCATATTTCTGAGTTGAGACAAGAATGGCTTACTTCCAAGGGAGATTAGCAGGGTTACGGTCCGAGACGACCTTGATGATCTTGCCATCGACTGAAATGGCATCCGTGCCCTCTGGTTTGACATCGGCATCAAAGATGCCGAGGGTGGAGTCGTACTTGAGGAGGTGAGAGGCTTGCTTCACGCCTCCAGTGTCGTTAATGGCGATGACGTCGAGGGGAGAGTCTTTTCTTCCATGCCAACACCTTAAGAAGTTCCTTCCGATTCTTCCGAAGCCATTGATTGCAACCTTGAGCTTGGCTTCAACAACTCCTCTCTTGTTGCCTCCACCAACCTATAATACTCAAGAAAATAGTCATGGCACAGGTATATAACCTTGTTTATTACAGGCAATGATGAATAAATCAGTGCAAAGCTGTCTGATACGATTCTTTGAGCCAAGTACAGAAAATACTTACAGCAGAAGTTTGGAAGGCGATGAAAGAAACGAAATCATCGTTCGCCTTCTTGGCCAACGGAAGAGCCGATGAAGAGCTTCGAAGGCCCGAGAACTCAGAGAAGCCTTTGCTGCAGCCAACCTGCAAGCCATTACACAAGTTTAACATTGCATTCATCATATGATCATGTTAGAAGATACAAACATATATCTAGATTAAATTCACGGACCTGCATAGATAGAAGAGCAGAAGAAGCCATGCTTGATGCAAGGAAAAGAAAGATGAAAACTGCAGCAGGGGTCAGAATTTAAGTAGCAAGCAAGCGGCTGAGATATATGGTAAGCAAGTTTTAATGGCTGTTGAGCGTTGGGAGTGCTTTTGTGACTGTGGAGTGAGAGAATGGATCAGATTTTTGATAAATGGGCGTAGATTAGCCACTCGTTTGATTGTATGGCTCTTGTTCTTGCTTCTTGTCTTTGTGTGCTGTGCGCTCACAGTAGTCCTCTGCTTGGCTGCTTTGTCACGTACTATTGCGAATTGGCTGGGCTTTATATGCGAGTTGGGCTCAATTATATATGTATTAGAGAAGCTGCTGGGCTTGTATGAGCTGATGCTTTGGACAAGAGTAACTTCTGCTGGAGTTTACTTGAAAACGGTTGTAAACGAGTATGAATATGCTCTGAAAGAAGGAAAAGATGGAGTAGTACAATCTTTAGACATGGCCACAAAGCTCGTGTAGCTTTAACGATCATGTGCAGGACCGACGAGTCCATGAGCTTTAATCGAGAGCCTCATCCTGTAAGAACGATCGATGGCCGTCTTGGCTATCACGTGGGGACAGCAAACTTCTACTACCTAAGTCCAAACAAGGTATTAATCCCGATTTTGTGGTGGCACAAATGGCTCGGGGAGCTTCATGACAACGCCGCGCCTTCGAATAAGAACACACTTCGTCATCTACGTGAAGAGAGGATTGTATAATGAGATTGTAAGAAAAATGGAATGTAATGATATTTGGCTATGGAAGGATCGATAGTGCTTTTTCGAGCAACCTCAGCAATCGCCCAGGAACTACAGCTCTACCTTTGGTGAGAGATTTGCGCTACATGTTCTCCAACTTCTTCAAATATTCGAAAGTTCATCTTTTTGTTATTTTCTACTTTTGCAGGTGTCTATGGTATAAGATTCATAGCGAGGCATATGGGATTCAGAAACACCGCGGCCTTAGTCAAGGGCTCGGATCAATCTGTCTTCTATCGTCATAAAATCGACACTTACCAAGATACTCTCTACGAGCACTCCCAGAGGCAGTTCTATCACGAGCGCAACGTCTTCGGGAGGATAGATTATGTCTTCACAGAAGCCTCCGTATTCATACAAAACTTGATGCCATTACACGGTCAGTATAATGTAATAACCTCACAAGGAAGAACCCAAAGAGATCTATAACACTCAGATATCGGTACAGAAGTGTAATATCGTCCCAGCTGAAGATCTAACAGGTGGCCATGGAGAAACTAGTCGACCGTCGTGGTCATGGAGAGCCCATCGGATGGTCTGATCGATCCTAAGGTATGGTCGCCTTTTTCTGGCATGGGGAATGAACCTTATACTGTGTTTGTATGTTGACTATGACAACTTTGGTTCGGGCTGGAACTAGATAATACTGAGTATTTGGCAAGAAGTTACACTGTTAGTAATTGAGATGTAATAAACAGTCTATTATAAATCTTTCCATTTGTTCTGCTAAAGCAGTAATCCAAATGAGAATGCCTAAAACAAATCCTATTATAGAAGCAGCAGCAGTAGCAGCACTGCAATAGCCTATACAACCTACGGATTATTCGAAAATATGAAGGAAACAGTTCAGATGCATTATTCATGTGTTCTTTATGAGCCTATAATGTCTTCGATACCTCGAATTCGAATGAATTTAAACTCCCAATTCTTCACTGGCATCAATGTGTATCACCTTTGTGCAGAAGTATGTGGCACGGGGTAGCTCAACGAGCCCATGTTCATCGGCGCTCCGGGGACCACCGACCCAGTGACGGGCGCACCGACGCTGAACCCTAAGTGCGGCGGAGGCGGCATATGAACCGGTGTGCCCACGGCCGAGACCAGCGGTCCACCGATAGGCTGACCGATCTGCGGCGCACCATAGATTCCCACACCAGGAGGGACCTGAGCCGCAGGCGACTTGATCGGCTTGTTCGAAGGATTTGCCGTCGGACCGTTGGCCTGGCCCGTGATCGGACCTTGCTGGACCGCCCCTTCTCCTCCATTGTTGTTCACGCTGGTGATGTCGTGGATGCTCGACCTCCTTCGGTCTTTGTTCATGGAGTTCAGGCGGATGAAGTACTTCTGGGCGTGGCTGGCGACTTGGGTCGGAGTTCTTGTCACTACGAAGTTCCGGGATATGCTCCTCCAGTCGCCCTTTCCGTACTTCTCCAACCCGAGGAGGAACAATCTGTTCGACGCCATTTGGTAAGCTTTTTTATACACATCCAAAGTATGATAAAAAAACAAAAGCTCACAATTCAAGCAGAAAAAACGCAGGATTTCACCATATACCTATGCTCATCTTCCGTCCAGGCGATTCCCTTGCGACGTTCTTGATCTAGCTTCGAGGGCTTGCCTCCATTATTACAGTCACCATCTCCATGTCCCACCAAGCTGCTACCTTTCTTATTACCACTTTTCTCTTCACTGCCTTGACTAGTCGAGCCATCCGAGGAAGAATTATAGCTGGGGATAGGTACAACGCCAGATTCAATCCTATTAACATCGTCTAGTAATAGCTCATAATGATGCTTAATCTCCTCTGTGGACTTTCCAGGTACATCTGCTGCTATTTTCTCCCATCTGTCTGAACAGTCCTCAGAATATGTGGCTATGGCTTTCTCAAACTGTATGTCTTCTTCTCTGCTCCACATAGAAGGCATTTAAACTTTCTTCTAAATCTCAAACCAATACTTCAATTCAGAATCTAGCACTTTGGGTCTGTATACTTTTATCTAAAAGAACTTGTAATAGATCAGACAAAAGGTTCTTGTAATAAAAAGTTCTTAGACCATATGTTAGCCAGCCTTCAAGAAGCAGAGAAAGTGAAGAAGAGGGCTCGTGGATTTTGATGACTCTATTGATGAAGGAGAAAGAAAAAAAGGACTTAGGCCATGGGAAATATCTGAACTGAAAACAAATAAGAATACAACAACTGCAATAAATGTCAGAGATAAACTGTAATTAGGGGGGCAGTGTTAGAAAATTGAAAGATGGTATCAGACAAAGAAAAGCCCCAACAAGTCATAAAAAGAGGATAACAACAGCAGTAAGCAAATTGCATTATTAGAATACTCATAAAACCTTATTTTTTTTTTTTGCTAAGACTGAGTGTTGAGAGCTTAGGCCCACCAAAGGAAAGGTGAAATATACCAAACCTTTACAGTCGCAGGATAATGCTGCTGAGACTTGAGAGCTGTCTTCTCATTGCTATTTTGTTATCTACTGTTCATTCACCTTAAGGTGAAAAAATATGGAAAAGCACCCCATGATGATAAAGATACAAACTTTTTTTGTATTAAATCAAAATAAAATGAATAAATGAAGCAAAACCCTATTAGATTTCACATTCAAAACCCAATGAAGCATATGCTGTGAAACAAATAATCTTAATGGAGGTAAATGCCAAAAGCATGCTATGAAGACTTGTCTTTGCCATCAACAGTAACATTTCCATGGCCAAGAAAGTGACGCTAAGAAGCGTACAAAAGAGTTAAAAACGTTTGCCATACTCATAAAGATTCAACCTTTTTACAGTTTAGAGGGGAAATATTAATATACTCACTCTAAAAACCGTTTATTGAAGGGCAATCATTGGTAACTGAGTTCTCCTAATAAACCATAATTATATCAGCTAAAAAGCATATAGAACCATGATTAACTCAGCCAAGTTTACTTTGTTTGCAAATAATCCTTTTAAAAGTCACTTTTTTCTCCGCGATGATTGAGTTTTGACTGAATATAGGGATGGCTGAACCCTCAAAGATTATAGCAGGGATCAAAAAGAAAATGAAAAGTAAAAAAGGACCAGTTTGCAAATCTCGAACGATGGTGATGTCTTATCCCCGAAAATCAACAGCAACACTGATTGTGACAGCCAATATTAGGTCGTGCTCGTTTTAAATAGATCCTCCCCTTTTTCTACAAGTTGACAGTGGCCCATATCTATTATTTATTTCAATTTTTACCACCATTTTTTTTTATTTTTTATTTTGGAAAATAATATCTCCCTGTTAAAATCTAGACCACATGTTTGAACAATGTAATAATCAAGACCGTTGTAATATTTTTGGGAAGGAGAAATATATATATATATATATGAGGAATTTTATGGTGCTCACCTTACGTGAGCACCTTACGTGGGCACTGTTGATGTGGCACTGATCCGTGCCATATCAACATGCCACGTCAACATCAGATATGATGTGGCATTAGTTGAAACATTTTAGGTGTCATTGATCAACATTTCTGATGGTGATGTGGCACGTTGACGCCTTATGTGGCATCCAGTGTGTGACATTGATATATACCACGTTAACATGTCACGTCAGCATCGGAAATGTTGATCAATGGTACCTAAAATGTGTCAACTAATGCCACATCACATCTGATGTTGACGTAGCATGTTGATATGGCACGAATCAGTACCACATCAACAAGTGCCCACGTAAGGTGCTCACGTCAGCCCCATAAAATTCCTCTTATATATATATATATATTATATTACTCACTAGCTTTAAAGTCTACCTTCAGTTTCCTTCCGAATCTGCTGCCACTGAATACAATGGAATATTATATATTATCTAATCATAATTGCAACCCAATATATGTACGTGACAAGATTTTGTATATAATATTATATTGCATTATCATTAACATTCTTGTGTACTTATTGCCCAATCATTATGTTATATTTAATTAATTTTAGTTGTAACGGTCGTTGATGTCATTGCTGATCTTTTATGTAAACCAGAAATTCATAAAATATCGTGGAATTACATCATCCATATATATAATATTTATTTATTTATTTATAAATTGATTACTATATAGCTTAGTTGGGCTTAACTTTCTATTGGGCTAGGGGTGTCTTTATTGGGCCGGATTGATAATTAGGCCCATTGGATTGGAGAGAAAGGGTAAACGATTAGTCAACGAAAGTCTTGCTTTGTTCTTCACTCAAGCAAAGAGTATTTCGCAGCTCCCAAGCTACGAAGAGTTGCGCAGCGAAAATGCATTCTTTTGTGTACAGAGCCAACGCTCTGGCGACGTTTGGCATCTTAATTCTGGCTTTAATATGTGGAATCGCTTCGTTTTCGGATAATTTTAATTCGCCGTATCCGACTGCTCAAGTTGAGGTGAAGATTTTTCGATTTCCGCCCTTTTTTTTTGTTTTTTTGTTTTTTTGTTTTTTTTTTCTGATCGTGTTTGTACTTTTTTTTTTCGGTTCTTTTTAGGTGATGAAGATCCATAGGTTTCAGAAGAGACCTGGTGGTGATGAGGTGATTACTTTTTTTAATCTGCCGATCTTGATCATGCTTGGTTCGACCCTATTGGATTTAAACAGTTTAGATTATCTTTATGTTTGATGTTGGAAAACTTTGGGGGTTCTACAATTTGTTATAGATATAAAGAGGATGGTTGATTTGGTAAATGTGTTGGGCCAGAGGAACATATGTAGCTATGCACTAAATCTTACGATCATTGATTATCATCGGGATGTATATGTAGGAGATATCCCCACTTGACTCATCATGATTTATGTCCTTGCAGCTCAGTTTAACTCTCAACATCTCAGCAAACTTGGAATCACTTTTCACATGGAATACGAAGCAGGTTTGCTCATCCCTGTGTATCATTTTCTGCGTTTGTGCCTAGTGATATGGCAAGTGTGTTCTGTTTCATGTTTATATAAATCATACTAAATATGTAGCGGGATACTAAACTTACGGTCTTGTTATCTTGTTGGGTTGAAGAACCATCTCAACTTATGCAACATATAGTAGTTGTTGGATGTAAGTAGACCCAGGGATATATGCTTTTCGGAAACTTGTTAATGACTCGGTCTACCTATGGTTTACAATAGATGATAGGAACTAGACGTATGCATCCTTCTCAGCACTTATTCTTAAACTTGCCGGCAATGGGAGGATAGCTCTCTAGTGGCCGCGAATTACTTCTACTCACCTCTAAGGAACACTCCAAAAAGATTCATATATGCAGTTGTTGAAGTGAAGTTAAGATTTTTCTCTGTTTTAAGTTGTAGATATGATGACAAGCGTCTCATATATGCAGGTGTTTGTTTTCCTAGCAGCTGAGTATGCCACCCCAAAGAATTCGCTGAATCAGGTACAGTCCGAGCCCATTACTAGTTTCATTTCACAAGATATTATTACAATCCGTGACGGTGAGAATCTATATCTATATCCATCACTTTGCTGTGTTTTTTTATCATCAGTTTAGTTGACATCTGTACTAATCAAGGAAATCTCACTGCATCTTGGCAGATTTCACTGTGGGACGCCATTATACCCAACAAAGAACAGGCTAAATTCAACGTTGAAACGGGAAACAAGTATCGATTCATCGACCAAGTGAGTAGTCAATTATCGCAGTGACACTTCCGGCAAAAAAAAAAAACGTTTAAATTCAACTTCTTTTGCGGGGTTTTTACAGGGAAACAATCTACGTGGTAAAGATTTCAATCTAACGCTGCACTGGCACATCATGCCCAAAACCGGCAAAATGTTTGCGGACAAGTTGGTGATGACGGGCTACACCTTGCCGAAAGCCTACAGATAAGATGATCAGTGTTTCTTTCTGTTCCATGTTACTTTATTTATCCGTTATCAGAGGTACGAGCAGTTAGTTCAAAGGGATATATTAACGACGAAATCCGAGTTTTTCTGTTCTATGTACTGTGACAATTTAATTACAGCAAGCGCATCTAATTGGACTTCTTTTTTTCAGTTTTTTCATGCTAATTAATAATCCAAAAAAAAAAAAGAACTCAGCGTCGGCTTGTGAGCTTTCTAGCACCCACGAGCGAGCTCGAGCTCGGTAATCATGAGTTCAGCTCGATTGTCATGAGCTTGAGCCGAGCTTCAGTTGAGTTGGTTCATCGAGCTAACTCGACTCATCTTTCCCCGCTGGTTGAGATGTGGTCGAGCCCAAGTAGAATTTGGAGCGGACCGAAGGGTCCCAAGCAGTGCTATAGATATGTCCAGTCGAAGAGAACAGCCTAACGATTAACGGCCAGTATCATGGGCCTTTTTTGGGCCTACGTCAGACAATAAATATAAATGGGCCAGAAGATCAATCTCGGCCCAATATTCATTGGTGGTACTGATTTATTTTTATTTTCTTTTTTTTTTTTCGGCTCTCTCTCTCTCTTCAAAAGGAAGGAAGAAGATCTGCGTTGTATATTCCATTTCCACTATCTGTATATATCACATCTCATTGTCTCTGCCATGCCACTACTCTCTCTTCTCTCTCTCTGTGGTTGTATTTGGTAGCTGCAATGATTAGCTTATGCCATGCGTTTTGAAGCATAAGGTTCTGTTTGTCGAAACCTGAGAGAGAAGATAGCCGCCTCGAGCTCAATTGACTAAACCCTAGATCCCAATTTGGTATTGTTTTGATTATTGACGAGAACCAATCTCGTGCGTATAAGGATGGATTCTGATGCTCAAACTCAGACCCAGCAACCCGTCTCAGCTGAAGAAGAAGCCATTAACCGGAACACAGATTGCGTTTACTTCCTCGCCTCACCTTTAACTTGCAAAAAGGTACTCTTTCTCTTAACTATTTTGTCCTTTGGCCCCGGTGTTGGTTTTGTTTCACCTGGCTTTTGTTTCGTCATATTTGGTTTGAATTATGATTTATTGGTCAGAAATGTCAGATTAGATCATTGAGGAGAAGTGGGTTTAGATTTTGTTAAAGATTCTTAGAAGTTAGCTGGAAATTTTTTCCTCTATATAGATGTATGTGGTGTCAGACGCGCTAATCTCTTTGATTCATACATGTAAAATGCATTCGCCAGTTTTGTAGAATATTTGTATTGAATGCTGTAGATAGAATAGATACACTAATTGTCATCATAGGGAATGGTTTTTGCATACGGATAAGGAAGCTAAAACCTGTCTGATGAATTTAATGATGTTCAAACGATGCAATAGTTTATGTGCCTGTACTCATTATGTAGTTTTAGAACTGTCTATCATCACTGGGCTCTGACCTTAAATTACATGTTGGGTGATAATACATGTTATATATCTCTTTTCGTCAGGGGAGTGAGTGTGAGTATCGTCACAGTGAAATTGCACGGGTGAACCCTAGGGACTGCTGGTATTGGATGAATGGTAATTGCTTAAATCCAAAGTGCGGGTTTCGACATCCAGTGAGTGATAATCTTTCTCTCTGTTGATAATCTTCTAATCTATATAATCTTCTTAGAATGAGGTAAAAGTCTTCCTTTTCTGTTCCTCAGCCACTTGAGGGATTTGTGGGTGCTCAAACGCCTACGTCTACTGGACCCTCAGTACCTCAGACACAAACTGCGACATATGCTGGTAACAACCCGGGAAAACAAGGGGTGCCTTGTGTATTCTTTCAGAAAGGGTACTGTCTAAAAGGTGATTGGTGCCCTTTCCTCCACATGCCGAGTTCTTCAAGTAACAAAACGTTGCCAGTGCCTGCTTATGAGCCCGCAACCCTCAAAAAGGCTGTTGGAGGACTTGAAAAAACTGCACAAGAGAAGAAGGCTCCAGCCGTACAGGTTACTAAATCAGTCAAAGATGTCCATCTGGCAAAAACAACTGCTGCAGAACCAACTGTTAGCCTGAAAAATGAGCTCAACGTTCGCAATAGAATGCAACAAGTACCAGCTGCCAATGAATTTCCAGGTTACAGAAATACTCCGATCTTTAGTGAGAACCAGGTCAACTGGCCTAATCGTGTTCAGAAACCACATATGTTGGACGAACCTGAAAGCATGAATAGTAAGGACGAAGATGAAGTGTCAAGGGAACCTTCTCCTGGATTTGATGTTCTCGTAGATGATGAAGGGAGAGATTCTGATTACTATCCTGGTGAAGACAGACATGGAATGCCTGTAGAACATGAGATGAATGAGTATGATATTGGTAATTCTGGTGACTTTGTTGATGTTGACGATGAGAGATATCACGATCCTCTTGGTTATGACTCGCACGAGGGCCTTCAGGGTCAGTATGCTTGGGAGCAGCGGAGAGCTTCATCGGATAGGATTGTGTCAAGTGGTTCCTATCTCGAGAGGAGGCCATATGCTAGAAACGATGGCGGTCATGTTCAAGTTGGTGAATCAGATCTAAGGCACCGCTTGTCAGGGCATAAGAGGCCTAATGGTTTGCGGTCTGTTATTAGCCGGGGCACACATGACGTACGTACCCAAGATCGAAGCCGCCAAGATTCTTATGAAGAGAGGAGGGCACGAGATAATGCCTTGGGCAGTCGCCTTCAAGGTAGAATAAGACTTCCTGGTAAATCTTCATCTCCAACCAATGGAAATATAAGACCGTCCCCTGTAAGAATAAGTGTTTCCCCTCGCAAGAGAAGGATCCAAGAAAGGATTAAAGGACACGACGATTCTTACGACAATGGTTGGAGAACCCGTAAAAGCCCTATAAGAAGAGATGATGCTCGGGACAAAAACGTGGATTTTGCTGGTCCCAAGAGCCTCGCTGAGTTGAGAATTAAGAAGACTGCTGATCCTAGTGGACAGTGTGCTGATGATCAAAAGCCTCTAGGCAAGAGAAAGCATTCGATGATCGACAACCAACAACAAAGTGGCCTCAGTAACAGTTTTGAAGGGCCAAAATCTCTAGAAGAGATCCTAAAGCGAAAGAGAGGCGAAACTAGTCGAGCTAAATTTGTCGACAAGAATTCTTCTGACAATGACCATCGTGCTGAAGGTAAAACTCATAAGGAACTAAGTGACTCAAATGATAAGAAGGTCGACCATTCTACTACATATCTCGAGAAAGAAGCTGAAGATCGCAAACTGAATCCTTCCAACATGATAGAAGCAGCTGAAGAAGGTGAACATGTTGATGATGGAGCAGAAGTAGAAGCTGAAGCCTATGAGCAAAAAGATGGGGATAATGACTACGATCAAACCGGCGGTGAGGATTATGATTATTACGATGGCGACAATGGAGATGCTGCCGACGAAGAATATGTTGAAGATGAAGACGAAGACGACGATTTTGCTAAGAAGATGGGTGTAATGTACTCTTGAAAAGGATTATGAACAAGATTTTCTATTCAGACATATTGCATCTGCTTTCCTTTTTTTTTTTTCTTTCTTTTGTTTTTTTGGTGTGTGCGAGGTTGACTTTGTCTGCTTTGAGTTGCCGGCGGATCTCAGTAGAGAAGATGATCCCTTTGTAATACCACTGAACTTGTTTTTGTGATGATACTCTACTCTCTTGGCAGGGTGAATTCTTACAGTTTTAAATTATTGTTTTTTCTATATTTTCTTTCGATGTATTTCGATTTTCTTTCTATTTAATCAAGAAAATTCTCCCTTCACTTCCATTAATAGAAAGAGCTCAAGCTCATTACTCACTAGTAATAAAAAAGGAAGAAAGAATGCTCCTTTGTCCATTCCTCCAGACCCTCACATGTTCATGACCAAATCAAGCTCGAAGCTTTAGGCTCTCTCTATATGCAGATGCACTGTTAACCCCTGAAAATATTTACAGTAGCGCATGGCCGGAGAATCAAGCGCAGGGTTTCACAGCCACCACCACCATCATTATCAACACGGCATGGGCATGGTGTTCAACCCCATTAGCAGCAACGATGCTGTTCCGAGTAGATGCGAACTGATTTCGATTGGAAATTACTTCAATACCCATGTCGGAAGCTTGAATTTGGGTTCTTCGGAGTGTCCAAGGACGAGCCTTGGGCTGAAGCACGACACAGGTTTGGCCGTTGAGTGGTCGGTCGAAGAACAGTACAAGCTGGACGAGGGTCTCGCCAAGTAGGTATCTCTTTCCCAATTGTTTTCTTTTTTTACCCAAGAAATTGAGGGGGGGAAAAAAAGATTGGCTTTTTCTAGCAAGTGTGAGGCCTGACGGGTACTTCTGTTCTTACCTATTGTGGTACAATGAGGTTGGCATTCGTTGCATGTGGTCCTTTTTGTCTTTGGTATTGTCTTTTTCCTTTTGTCAAAAGAGGGACGAGCATTTAAGTCGTTTTGCAGACATGTTTTTAACCAAGTGGGTAAAAGGGGAAAGATGGTGGACGGAAGTACAATAATGCAGTGAGACAGAAGTGTCTGTGATAAGGATGGAGTATGGCCTATATTTACTCTTGCATTGGTTAAATTTAGTTTATTGGGTATTAATACTTCCCAATGCTGATGTGGCAGAAGGCAAACTAGATATGATAATCCAAGAAATTTACTGGGTTGTGTTTTAGGTTAGGTTGGTTGCAAATGTAGTCTGAGAGAGGAGATGATCGCCGGGTTTTCGTTTAAATAACTTCACTTGAAATGCCTATGCTTGTGGATCTAGTTATGGTATTGCGTGCAAAGATGCATATTTTAGTGTTATTTTTCATGGCAATGCTGCTACGGTAAGTTGTTTTTCGGGAGAATTGTCTCTATCGTTTTTATTCTTACATTTATGGTTCTATGTGCGCAATGCAGATTGCTTCCAGAATTTTAGTTGATGGCGTATGGCCTGTTATTTGTCTTGAGTTGTCATGCCTAGTCTTTTCTCATCTTTTGAGTACCAAAGGAACACAACTAACATTTTCTGCCCTTTACGAAATTCTCTAGATATGCGAATGAATCCAATATTATGCGATATATCAAGATTTCCCCATCACTTCGCGACAAAACCGTACGGGACGTTGCCCTTCGATGTAGGTGGATGACCGTAAGTTAGTAGTTAGTCACTTTACTCATTTTCATTACTACGGTATTTTCTTGGATGGCCTGACATAGACTTGCCATCTATCTGAATGATGAGAAGGATTATGACACCATTGTACGAATTATCGATTCTAAATTTTTGTTCATTTATATCAGAGAAAACGACGAAAACAAGAATATTCGAGTGTAGCTAAAAAAGATAAGGATCGGAAGGTAAATTTTTTCTTTCACTAGTTCTACACCTTGAGTCGACTCGCAGTTACCTTGGTTTTTCATGTTTTTTCGTCCAGTTTCAACTCACTTTAGCGAGTTCGTCTCTCAAGAACATGCCTTCACCCATGATGCCATATTCTCTAACGGTAAACTGTCACAATCAGGATGATTCTATGCTTTCAGGAGGTTTGTTCCGTTTGGTATTTCGATCTGAATATGTTCTATAGAATGTGTGTTTATTCATATCAAGTCAGTTCACTTCTAAAACACATGCATTTACAGTATTGAGTGGATCATCGAGGCAACTTTTGGAAGAAAATATCCAGGCTCTTGGTCGAATTTCTACGAATCTCTCGACTCTCAAGGTAAGGCTTGAATCATCTTGATGAAGCCCCGGGATGTATAAATAATTGTCTAAAATTATTGTTTTTCGAGCATACCGTCATTGCATCTGTGACCTTTAAACTCCTATTACAGCTGCAGCAGAATATCGACCTCTTTTTGCGTACAAGGAACAACTTAACTACCATTTTGAATGAGTATGTTTGCTAACTGCAATCTACTGACAGTATTTTTCGTTTGAGTGCACAGTTTATTTACTAGAGACTTTTTTTCGTGTACCTTCAGAATGAAAAACACTCCTGGGATCATCAGCCGAATGCCTCCACTTCCCGTGCTATTAAACGACGAGCTTTTTAACAGCATATTCTTGCGTTCAACTCAGGTCAGAATATGTTTTCACGAACGCAAAGATTTTTTTTATTTCTCGCGTTGAATTTGGGGACAATTACTGAAATTTCACTTTTTTTTTCCAGTCAGTGATGTCTGAATCATCTACTACGGTTCCCTTGAAGCAAGAACTGGGATTCTGACATCGGGAATTCTTGAACTGCTGCTACCTAAGCTTCGTCAAATGTAAGTATGCAAGTCCGATTTAAAGGGTGCAAGAAGAGAACGAGAAGCTCGACGTTGGTATTATCGCCTCATCCAAGCATCGTATTTACAAATTTATTCCAGAAATATTCTTTTTTTTTTCTTTTTCGGAAGACGAATGAATTGCTTTGCTAGATCCCAGAAAAAGGCAGAGATAACAGTAGATGGCAATAAACTGAGATCTGTATTAGTTGAAGTGAGCTGATACAGTCAGTCATTTGATGCAATCAACAGATCTTACATCAACCTTTTCACTATATATTGTGGTAAGAAAAATGAAACTGCCAACTAACAGAAGTGAGATACATCTCTAACATTTACAGTGAAAGAATTGCACTCACCTTCTCAGATTCTGCTACTCTTTGCCCGAACCTTTAATCGGCGTCTGCATTGTGTCACCGAATAGGATGATACTACGTGACTCCGCGTTTCGGCGGCAATTTCCGCAGTATGAATAGGACAAGCGATGATGGAACGATCTCGACAAGCTGCCCGGAAAAAAAAAAGAGTCTTTTATATTCATGTTGAAAGAATCATAAGATGAACTATGCAATAAATTGGACATGAGAATCTGAAAAGGTGAAACAATACCAGGAAATAAATAAGGTTTAGAACAGGATGGTCCAAGACATCCAAATCAGCTTCTGCTTCAAATGCATCAAAGCACATCTACAAGAAGTGAAAGGGTCGAAGAATCGAAAGACGGATAATTCGATCGATAAAATGCTGAACTAAACTTCAAAAAAATAATTATTTGATCACATCTTAAATTATATGAAGAGGACTTACCATAATACATCTGATGAGGAAACATGTAAAGCATATTGTTGTTACATAGCCAACCTGAGAAGCAAATCAAGAAAAAAAAATGTTAACAGAAATCGAATGATGAATATTTTAAAAAAAAAAAATAAGTTTCATACCTCCTGCAGTTTCTTGCGACGCCCTTTCGACTCCACAGGGAAGCGTCGTAGCATCAGGAATAGTCTGTAAAGCAGTATGTATTATTCGATAAGATAAATGATCGTCGAACACTTCTGATGATGATTCGTGGATTAAGTTAGGAAATGCCGAAATTTCTGAAGCAATATTTAGGTACCTTCCACCGTAGAGAAGGAAGCCTAGGGCTGCAAATAAACAGACACCTGCATTTAAACATAGTTGTTCATTTTGGTCTGAACAGCACAACTAAGACGTATGATGCAATAGAAATATCTAAAGAGAAAAACCTGCAAAGAACATTTTGGATAAAATTATCAGCAAAGGGATGGGATTCCACCACATGATTAACCACAAAATTAGCTGCAAAAAAATTAAAGAAAAGCAAATATTATCAAATGCTAGCTGCTTTTATTTGCTGAACATGTTATAAAGAGACATGAATCCACCTGAATGCCATAGACAACACCGTTTATTGTATAAAAACAAGGTCTCAACCCATCCGTAGATACTGCACGAGCCTGCAATATCATTACAGGATGACTATGCCCATTTCAGTTAAAAGCCGGCAAACTAGGCCTCTCATAGCATCTATGCTAACCTGGTAATAAATCTCTGCCCAGAACAAGACAAGTAATGCATAGGTCGTGAAAAATACGAGACTTGGCATATCAAGCAACATGTGCTGAATGATCTGTTCAATAGGTAGTTCGACGTGAGAAAGTAATTTCTTGTGAAACATCAGACGACCGAACTAAAAATAAAGTAAAATTGGTACCTCAGGGTTCAATTCTTGAATGTCACGACGAAATGCAAACACCACACACCGAACTACAAGAAAAAAAACAATACAACTTGCGAGTTCAGGTAATAAGTCCAACCGTTTATCTACAGGTGCAAACACTGTTAACTAATAATACATGCTAACTATGAAGTCATGAAATAGAAACAAGACCTCCATTGACGAAGAAGTTGAGGAAATGGAATACTTTCTGGGTTGTCCAACCATATTCAGGTACTCTTAACTGTATTCTCACCAATTGCACCTGCAATCCACAAGTTTTCATCAAATTATATGCTCGCCATTGGAAGCCTCGAGTTCATAACAACGAATAACACAACCATAATAGCACAAATTGCAATGCCATTAAAAGTATCAGTCCAAACTAAATCGTAGTCAAAATCCCGAATGCATAAATAGAAGAGAAAAGAAAATCATTCTAGACGAACTTCCGTCATCCAGATTCTTTCATACATTGACTCATTTTTCCTTATCTTTTGGATTTTAGAATTTAATGTAATAATAGTTTCCAAGCCAACACCTTTAACATTTTTTTTTCCATCTACTTTACAGACCTCTCCTCATGCTCGCATGACTATCTCACCTTTTTTATCAAAATAACAAAAACCCAATAAAATTAATCAAAAAATTATATCAATTACAAGAGCCACAGCTGCGACAATGCCATAAAGCACAGCCAAGAAATGGAAAATCCTATCCTGCCACATTTCAGAATGGTTGAGTATATTCCACCAGCTGACGGCGTTCTTGAGGCGGAGAGCCCCCAGCGCCTCCACCAACGACGTTCCCAACGCCTCCACGGCCATACACACGCCGAGTCAGATCGGAGACACGTGCTTTAACAAATAATAAGCCAGCTAATATTTTATCCTTTGGGATTTGGCAGTCTTGTGAATTTCTCGGAGAAAAGGAAGAAGAACAGTTGTTGGCTTATGGGGAAGGAGAGAGTTCTTAGGAAGGATCAACACGTGGATTGGGAGATTGTGTGCATATGTGGAAGAAAGGGACCAATATGCTAAGCTTGTCTATTTTCAGAGATGTTTTTCTCCCAAAAAACAATCGAAAAAAGAAAATATATTGCATTTGTTATAAAATATTATAACTATTAAGTATTTTACTAATGACGATATAATTAGAGAGATAATAACTTCTTTTCTTCAATACTTTCTCTTATCTTTTTACACATCTCAAATCACCTATTTATACACAAATTCATCCAATTACATCCACAAAATAAAATATTACATCAACCACACAAAAATCTCATCTACCATTTCAATCAATAAAATAATCACAACCTCCATTCTAAAGTGATTTCAATTCTGCCTCGATTGCATCTTTCCATTTTGGCCAATCATTTCTTTGTCTGCATTCTTGTACAGACCTTGGTTCATGATCCTCATTCTCATTCATCTCATTCATTTCATGTAGCGCTACGTTAAATGAGAATTTATCGTCAACGTTGACTTTTACTCGGTTCCATCTAATTCCATTTTGGGCATAGTTTATCGAGATCTCTTCATTATCATTATTCTCAGAATTTTCAGGTACCTTATTTTCATTCTCATAATCATTAATGCCCATTGACTCTTCTAGAGTCGATAAATCCTCGACTGGACCATTCTTATTATTTGCTCATTTTCTTTTTCGAGGATTTTTATCTTTGGAACCCGAGGGCCTGCCACGTTTCAATTGTGGTCTAGGCTCGATAACACTCTTTGTATGTTCTGCAGGAACATCGATTTTTGCAGGAGCATTAACAGCTGGTATATGTGACTTAGTCACTCTTTTAAGGTCAGTAAAGCTATCTGGCAGTTGATTAGCTAATCCTTGTAAATGAATTATCTTTTGAACTTCTAGTTCACATTCTTTCGTTTGAGGATCATAATGATTTAGCGATAATTCATTCCAACTAATATTCTTTCCAGCTGTTTCATTTCTCCCCCTAATGTCGGAAAATTCGATTCATCAAAATGACAGTCGGCAAATCTAGTCGTAAATAAATCTCCAGTTAAAGGTTCTAAATATTTTATTATTGATGGAGATTCAAATCCGACATATATTCCCAACCTCCTTTGAGGTCCCATCTTAGTGCGTTGTGGTGGAGCAATTGGAACATAAACCGCATCCAAAATTCTCAGATGGGAAATATCTGGTTCCTGACCATAAACCATTTGTATCGGGGAGATATCATTATAACTTGTTGGCCTGATGCGTATTAGTGCAGCTGCATGTAATATAGCATGTCCCCAACAAGATGAAGGAAGTTTCGACTTCATTAATAATGGTCTTGCAATTAATTGCAACCTTTTAATTAATGATTCTGCAAGACCGTTTTGCGTATGAACATGTGGCACGGGGTGCTCAACATCAATTCCAATAGACATGCAATAATCATTAAATGCCTTGGAAGTGAATTCACCAGCATTATCAAGTCGTATTTTCTTTATAGGGTAATCTGGAAAATGTGCTCTTAATCGAATCAACTGAGCAAGCAATCTCGCAAAGGCTACATTGCGTGTTGATAACAAACATACATGAGACCATCTAGTTGATGCATCGATCAATACCATGAAGTATCTAAATGGTCCACACGATGGATGTATCGGTCCACAAATATCACCTTGTATACGTTCCAAAAATCTTATGGATTCATTCTTTATTTTTACTGGTGATGGTCGAATAATCAACTTTCCTTTAGAGCAAGCAGCACATGATAATTCATTAGATTGAAGAATCTTCTGGTTCTTCAATGAGTGTCCACGTGAATTTTGAATTATTTTTCGCATCATAACTGAACCGGGATGGCCCAACCGGTCATGCCAAACAACAAATTTACTGTCATTAATAAACTTCTGGTTTATGATAGCATATGATTCAATCGTTCTAAAATATGTATAATATAGGCCAGAATCAAAAGATGGTAATATTTCCATAATTTGTTTACCATTCGAAGTTACTTTTGTAATGTGCAAATATTCAATATCTCCATTTTCTGCAGTCTCAACGTGATATCCATTATGTCGAATAGCTTTAAAGCTTAATAAATTTCTTTGAGACTTAGGAGAATACAAGGCATTTTCAATCATCAGCCTTGTCCCTCTAGGCAGTAAAACATTAGCTCTTCCGGAGCCTTCAATTATATTTGTGCTGCCTGATATAGTAATAACACTGGCCCTTTTCATATCAAGATGATCGAAATATTTCTTATTTTTCAGAATCGTATTAGTCGTTGCACAGTCTGCAAGACATAATTCTCCATTGCACATGCTCGCATCCATCAAATAAATATCATTTATAAACAAACACATAATATTTATTAATGAAAAAGAAATATTGCATTACAAACATATAGATAACTTAAAACAAATAAAACACACAATAGTAAAACATAATACATAAATAAAATCAAAGCAGATTAATTTTCTTCGATCAGAAAATCCGAAGCCTCTAAATGAGCATTTTCATCATTGGCATCAGAGGTATAGGGGAATTCTCCCTGAACAAAATTCATTTCAATTTTCTTTCCTTTGCCCTTCTGAGATTCTTGATATAACTCAACAAGATGTTTGGGTGTACGACAATTGCGCGACCAATGGCCAGAACCACCGCAACGATAACACTTTTCATCATTATTCTTTTGTTCAGTTTGCCTCTTCTGATCTTTATTATCATAAATTTTCCTCTTCTGGGGAAGATTTTGATGACTGCCACGATAATTATGATAACCACCACGATGATACTGATAACCACCACCATAATATCCTCGGCCACGACCTCGGCTTTGACCACGACCTTGACCACGACCACGTCCACGGCCGCGAAATCCACCACGACCACGTCCACGATCATTACCCCGACTATTATCATTATTAGTTTTGACTGCATTCGCTTCAGGGAGTGCAGTAGAACCAGTCGCTCGGGATTCGTGATTTTTACCAGCAATTCATTATTTTGCTCAGCCAAAAGTAAGCAAGAAATTAAATCGGAATACTTTTTAAATTTTCTCTCCCGATATTGCTGTTGTAATATCATATTCTGCGGATGGAACGTGGTAAATGTTTTCTCCAGCATATCATTATCGGTAATTATCTCTCCACATAATTTCAGTGTGGAAGTAATTCTATAAACAGCAGAATTATATTCGCTTACCGATGAAAAATCCTGCAATCGTAAATTCAGTCATTCGTACTTTGCATTGGGAAGAATAACGGTGGTCAGATGGCTATATCGCTCTTTCAGATTTTTCCACAACTCAGCTGGATTCTTTTCTGTCAAGTATTCAACTTTCAGATTTTCGTGAATATGGTGGCGAAGAAAAATCATGGCTTTCGCCTTGTCTTGTATAGTTGTTGTTTTCGTGGGATCAATAGTGTCACCTAAACCTTTTGCTGTCAAATGGGTTTCGGCATCTTGAACCCAAGGTAAATAATTTTTGCCAGTGATGTCGAGTGCAACAAACTCAAGACTCGTCAAATTCGACATTTACTATAATAAAATACAAAACATGTTATAATAATTAAAATACAAAACATGCTATAATAATTAAACATTATACAAAAAAAATATAATTAATCTTCTTTTAAATCTTCTTTTAAATCTTCTTTTGTAAAAGTTCTGATGAAAAACGATATCCACATCCATATAAGTGTCGCCGTAAAAATAATCATGACCAATAGATTAAACATCAGATAGAGCGACATCCTTCAATTACAAAAATGTAAAATAAGTTTCGTGATTATAACATCAAAGGAAAAAGTACAATTAATCATAATATTTAAAAAGCCTTAAAAATATTATCCACAGTAAGGATCACCGTAAATAAAGTAAGAAGAAGAAGATCCATCTTTATATAAAACGACATGATTCTATAATTGAAAAATAACATAATAATTAGATAACATAGATAAATTATTATTAGTATCTTTAATAACGATAATATTGTAAATAAAATGTTAAGTAAATCTGGGAGAATGACCGATCCAAGTCAAATTCGTAATTAGGCGGTACTCCGCTCTAAAGCAAATTTGTAATTAGACGGTAATCCAACCCAAAATTTTTAATAACGATAATATTGTAAATAAAATGTTAAGTAAATCTGGGAGAATGACCGATCCAAGTCAAATTCGTAATTAGGCGGTACTCCGCTCTAAAGCAAATTTGTAATTAGACGGTAATCCAATCCAAATCAATTTTTTTAAAAAAAAAATTCCACATGCCAACACCGGGGATCGAAATCTGGACCTCTCGTCACTTGTAATGACGATATTCCGTGAAACCACTCGGCTAAACTCGTACAATATCTTCGACGGAGGTTGAAACTGATGACGGAGAGCGCTCGTGCTGATAACGTGTTATAAAATATTATAACTATTAAGTATTTTACTAATGACGATATAATTAGAGAGATAATAACTTCTTTTCTTCAATACTTTCTCTTATCTTTTTACACATCCCAAATCACCTATTTATACACAAATTCATCCAATTACATCCACAAAATAAAATATTACATCAACCACACAAATACCATTCTAATCAATAAAATAATCACAACCTCCATTCTAAACCACTCCTTTTACTTAACCACCATTCCAAACAATATACATCCACATATTTATTTAATATTTCATAATAGCATTTAAATTTTTTTTTTTTTTAATGTACAAAAGGTAAAGTAAATCTCATATTGGGCCGGGAAAAGTAAGATTGGACTGAGCGGCTCACTTCCATGAGTCAACGCAGTCAAAATCAAATCCAACAAATAAACCCTCGTCTTCAACCTCACATAAACCCTAAAACAAAACGATGACCAAAATCTCGGGGAAAGTCCTCTCGGTAAAGCCCACAACTCTCGCACGCGCCGCCAAGCACATCACCGTCTTTGCCTCCTTCGACAACGGCTCCTCTCCCGCCGTTTCCACCTACCTGCACCGGACCGCCGACGCCTTCAATCGCCTGGTGAATTTCCACAGTGGCAAATCAATCAAAACCGGCGATGTCGAAAGGAACCCTGATGCGGCTGAGGAAAAAGATCTTAAATTTAGAGAAACTAAGGAGGAGAAGAACGTCGATTTAGCCGTTGATGAGGGTACGAAGAATGATAAGACGAAGAAGAAGAAAAAGAGGAAGGAGAGGAGTGTGGAGGATGATCATTCGAACACAAGACTAAGAGTAAGAAGAAAAAAGCTTCACCAGTGTGAATTGAGCATCAGTTTTGATTGGGTATGTCGATTATATTGTCTTATTTATTATGTCTGCTATAGTTTGACTGAAGTGTGAAATATTGTCTCTGCTTTGTCTTGTTTTAGTTCTTTGTTGAATTGCTGAAGGAGCATTGTAATACGATATCATTGTTCACTGATGTTGAAAGGCAAATTAGATTCCATTTTTGTTGGTTATATTTGAAACGAAGATTACAGAGCATCAAGATTATGTATTGTTCTTCCTCTTCAGCAATTCCAAGGTTTTACATCAACAGATATTGCCCTAATTCAACAGATAATACCCTCTCAAAACAATGGAGTGAAGTATACAGTTTCTGCAAATTTCTCTTCTAACAGCTAATGCTTCTCAACTTGTCAGAGTATTAAAGATGTATGGTAAAACTCCTAACATGCCATAAGCCACGACGACATATTTATCATGTAGAATCTGATTCGTCATCACTGCTTGAGTCCAGTGTATCCGAGCTATCGACCATCTTCTCTAACGAACCCAAATCGCCCACCTCTGAAACGGTGTGGAGTCTAAGCTTCTCAGCATCTTCACTGTAACAATGGAGACAATAAACGGTCAAAATCAAGAAATTCATTACCTTGTGACTGGAGAGTATAAGAAGAATACATAAGTTATACTTACTCTGCTACGCCGAATATCTCTTAATGATCAACGAGCGTCTTTGGAACAAACTCGTGAAGCTGTTTCGAGGGAGATAAAATTGAATTCGAGGTTTCATGTAATAACAGCGTTTGAGAAACGAGGTCTAAAACTCGCCTCAGATAGGTAATACAACTTTCCGAAAAGAGCTTGCACGGCTAGTTTCTTTTCAACCCTTTCTCCGTGTATCCCGACAAATCCATGACCACTGGACCTGCAAGTTTGAACGGCGTTCAAGAAACAGAGCACAAACGTAAGCCAGTGAAATCAAGCAATACCTTTGTCCTTGACAATCCTGTGAGATCTCATTCAATATTCCAGACACCTGGGAATCGTCCAACGTTGTTTTCTTCCTAAGCTGAATCAAGTTCGTTACCAAATGTGGATTAAATGGTTTCTCATTCAGTGCATATCGAATGTATTTTCGTAGTATCTCCTCCATGCTAAAACCTGTCTGGAAATACAGAAACAAACCATAGCCAGCTTAGCTACATAGACATGATTTTTTTCGAAAATAGAGAACAAGAAAGTAGTCGTAAGAACATCAACTAACAGACCTTCTGCTCGAGGTCCTTCAAAGCTGATTCTTCCACTTCATCCATTCCCTTCTCAAACAGCTCATCGATTGATTTGTTCAGCGTAGCATTTTTATTGACCTGAAAAGCATTCACATCACCAAGTAGTAAGCCAAATGTTGTTGCTTGGTATCTTTGTTCATCTGAAGCAATTCAGAAAACTCTTCATCCAAAATCACATTTTTCGTCAGTTTCAAATTGATTTACCACAAATCAGAGTTGCAGCGAAGAATCCCCAATCTCAATTCTCATTCACAACAGACCCAGCTAAAAGATGCGATAAGAAAGGTAATTTCATCGACGGTACTAACCAACTGGCGACGTTTTTCCCTAGGCGAACCCATCTTTCTTATAGCCTTCACGACGGCCATCGCGAGGGTGATCCCGAGATAAGCCAACGGCACGGCCGCGACCCACGGAAGCGAAGTCCGACCGACGCGTGGGCCCGGTAAGGCCTGAGTCACGGAGCCCGTGAACTCCACCAAGTCCAATGCCTTCTCTTGTATCCAAGGCAAATCCTCTTCTTCAATTTCCTCCTCTTCGTAGCGCTTAGCTTTCTCTGCTCCTTTTGTGCTGGAAACGGAGTCGTTTTGCTGGTTTTTCGATGACGCTCTGACTGAAATGCATCGAGGCGTTGGAGGAGAAGATAGCGAGGGAAGAAACTGAGACCTTCGACGTAAGGGGTAGACAGAATCGACTTCGCCGACGCGACGGAAGCAGCTTGAGCTGAAACTGCTTGAAGTTGCCGCCATATGGAGAGGTGAAGAGTTTTATGTTGCTTTGATGAATTTGGCTTTGAAGATTTGACGATGATGGCGACTTCCAGCACTTTGGCTCCAAATTACAGTGTGGCACCAAGAATTCTATTTTATTAATTTCGACCCACTAAAAATTATAAAAATGTTAAATTAGCCCCAATTGTAAAATGCATAATTGGTCCTCCAGACTAGATCAATCTTTAATTGATATGCTCTTCTCTTCTGTATGATAATGTGTAAAGCTCAAGGTGACTTAGTTTGCTTGATATGGCTTAAGATTTTCTGACATTACATTATTCCAACTTGTAATATTTGTTCAGAGTAATAAGTAGAACATTAGTCCCTTTCTTTCCATCGATCAAACAAGTAAGAAAACAACTGAAATCGAAAATCCCATTATTTATTTATGAAATGGGCTTGAGTATATACATCTTGCATGCATGTTGTTAATGTTGCGCTGTCAACATTGGCAATGTTAGGAGAACATTCTAGTCAACATTTATTGGCAGAGAATATATTCTCTCACTCTAGTTTTATCTTTCATACCCAAAACGTGTTTGAACCGTGTCCAGACTATTTTTAGTGTTTTACAGGACTCAGAAGTAACTCAGGACGAGTGAGGATCATGGAGATAAGCTTGAACGAGTCTTAGGATGGAACATACTAAATATAGGATGCTTGGAGCACAAGATGGAGATCAAGTCTTTGGAGCTTACCAAGTCAGTCCTTAACGGTCACTAACGGACCAAGTCTACTTAGTGGACGTTAGTGAACGTTGCAGTATGATACCAAGTCCATTTGTGGAGTGCTGCCCAAGTTGAAGAAGTATTTAAGGGCGGAGAACTTGTGACAACAAGTATGACGATCGTGACGACTACAGAGAGAAGAAGATTACGAGCGATCATGAGAGTTGTCTTTTAGCCTAGTGTTTTATGTTTTGCAAAAGTCGAAAGACTTTGTAGGTTTGCAGAATCGAAAGATTCGTAGTTTTTCTAGGCTTGTTTTTACTATCCTTTTTGATAGTTGTTTTGCCATCCATTGCTATAGTGGAATTTCGCCTTGAGGCACGCAGCAAGTTATTCTGACTTGCTGCAAAATTTACATCTCGGTGTCTTTAGTTTTCCGTCATCAGAACTAAGTTTTCCGCTGTGCGCCTGTGAGTTAGTGTGAGTGTCTGCTCAACATTTAACCCAACATTTAGTTACAACTTAGTCTTTTCATATCCATAAAGAGAGGGACCGCCTTCAGAGTGGTATCAGAGCCTTCGCTTGACGTTACTAAGCGCTGAAAATCCTTATAATGGATATAACGAGCTCAAACTACATTGGAAAAGTGCCGGTGTTAGACGGCTCCAACTATGCGTTTTGGAAAGTGCGTGTGCGCCAATGCATCAAGTCCATCGATGTGCGAGCGTGGGAAGCTGTTATCGATGGATACACTCCACCTCGTAACCCTCCAGATGCTGATGGCGAAGTCGTTGACAAGCCGGTGGCAGAATGGACCGTGGCAGAAAGGAATGCGGCCGAGTTCAACGACAAAGCCTTGAATGCTATTTTCTCATCGGTTGATATTTTTATGTTCAAGATTATTAGAATTGCACGACAGCAAACAACGCATGGGATCTTCTTCAAAGGTACTGCGAAGGTGATGCAAGCGTGAAGGAAACCAAACTTCGGTACCTTCTCAATCAGTTTGAAAATCTCAGAATGAAGGAAGACGAAGATGTCACCACCTACTTTGGAAAGATTCTCACAATTTCAAGCGAGTGTGCTAGTCTTGGAGATCCGATATCAAATAAGGTACTTGTATCTAAAGCTTTACGTACACTCACTGAAAAATTTAATGTGAAGGTAGCGGCCGTTGAGGAAGCACACAATCTGAGCACGCTAGACTTCAATACCTTGATGAACATTATGAAGAATTATGAGACGAATCTCGAAGTTCAAAAGAAAGCATCTCGCGGTAAAAACCTAGCACTAGTCAGTCAGCCCTCCAATGTTCAAAATGAGGATGATTCGGATTTTGAGGAGGATGCGGCTTTGCTGGTGAAAAAATTCAAGAAGTTCTACAAGAAGAAGAACGTGGAGTCGAATGTTGGACAAAATGTTGGCCCAACATTCCGTAAGAGCCAAAGTTCGAAAGAGCCGATGTCTGCTCCACCTTTCTTCAAACGCAAATCTGATGTAAAGAAGAAGAACTTCAACTGGGAGTCTGTCAGATGCTATGAATGTCAAGGTTGGGGTCACTTTGCCAACGAATGTGCCAACACACTTCGCAAGCATGGGAAAGCTATGTGGATCGATCTTTCCGACGATGAGATGCGAACCGAGTCCTAAGGAATCCAGGAAGTCTTCAGTAACTATTCAATCCTTCTCTGACAACGAAGATGAAGAAGATCTACAAATCGGCTTCACTGTGGTAACGGATGTTGAGCCAACATGGACTCATCATCTGAGAAACATATAATTTTTGTTATTATGATTCAAACAGTTTTGATGTGTATTCTAGTTCTGACAATGCAGAATCAGAAATGAATGTTTGTGCTGAAGGTCAAATCAATGAAGCCGTCAAGAGGTTTACCGCTCTATATGAAAAGGAAAAGCTAAGAATGCGGAACTCAAAGCTGAAATGAAATACAACCGAGGAGAACCTGAAGAACGTAGAAATGATTGAAAGCTTACTGGATGGAATGAACAAAATGGAGGCCGTATTAACACACGAAAGGACAAGAGATAGACAAGCTTCAAAAGCAAGTCGACGATGCTGACGTGACTTTCACAAAATTGAACAAGGGTAAATTCACCCTTGAAGAGGTATTATCGTTAAGTATCTTTGATAAGCACGGACTAGGATATAATGCTGAGCCTTCTATATTGTGAATGAATCTGCTATGCATGAGAGACCTAAGATTGTTTTTGTTAAGGAGAAAACCGAGCATGTTGAAAGTAGTGAGCCTTTAGTTGTAAAAAGAGTTCTAAGCATGCTGCCCCTAAATCAAAGGATAAACAGTTTAAATGTGATCACTGTATGCTGCTGGCCATATTAAACCTACTGTTGGAAATTGAAGGGAAAGATGTCTGTAAAGAAATCAATGTTGAGTGATATGTCCTCCAACATTCCTGTCAACATTGAGAAATCAAGTTGAGAGAAGTGTATGGAGAACGTTCAGCTGGCTCACCTTCAAATTCTGACAGTTCAAAAGCAGTTTTACTTACTAAGAAAGTTTGGGTACAAAATCCGTTCATAAATGCCAAGTTTATATACCTCGTTGCTAGCTAACGTTACAGGATCTTGGTACTTCGATAGCGGGTGTTCTCGACACATGACTGGTACCAACAGTATCTAAGTGACTACACACCATTGAAAAGTGGTTCTGTGACATTCGGAGGAGGTGCTAAAGGAAAGATTCTTGGACAAGGAATTGAACGTGCCCGACTTTCCAAGCTAAGCAAAGTCCTTCACGTAGACGGTCTTGTGGCAAATCTTATTAGCATTAGTCAGCTTTGCGACGACAATCTTGAGGTAAGATTTAATAAAGAATGTTGTGAAGTTTTTAACAAATCGTGTTCGAGTTATGGCAGGTAAAAGATCGAGTGACAATTGCTATCTAGTCGGCGACAAATCGGGTTCGAAGGATATGTGCCAACTCTCTAAAGCCGAAGACGATGTGATACTTTGGCATTTCAAATTAGGCCATGTCAACTACAGAACCTTGGAGCAACTTATCAAACACGATGCAATCAGAGGCATTCCGAAGCTTAAGGAGTTTGGTAAGGTTGTGTGTGAGTCGTGCTTGAAGGGTAAGCAAGCCATGTTAGTCATAATGTTGATCAACATTCTGCCCAACATTTTATGACTGCACATTGTTTTCAGCTTATTCATATGGATTTAATGGGTCCTATGGAAGTAGATAGCCTTGGTGGTAGGAAATATGCTTATGTGCTCGTTGATGATTATTCTAGATATGCATGGATATTTTTTCTTAGGGAAAATCTGAATCGTTTGATTTCTTTAAAAAATACTGTGCCATGATTAAGAATAATTTTAGTGCTTCAATTTTTCGCATTAGGTCTGATCATGGTAGGGAGTTTGAAAATCAATTGTTCGATGAATTCTTGATAGAAAGGTATTATGCATGATATTCTTCTCCTAAGACACCCCAACAAAATGGGTGGCCGAAAGAAGAATAGGACCTTACAAGAAATGGCTCGTGTTATGTTGCAATCTAGGACATTTCTAAGCGTTTTTGGGCTGAAGCATTGCATACCGCATGTCATATATCTAATCGTGTGTTCTTCTTCGTTATGGTACTAAGAAAACGTCGTATGAGTTGTAAATGGAAGAAGCCTACGGTCAAGTATTTCATGTTTTTGGATGCTATTGTTACATGTTGAATGATCGTGAATACTTGACTAAGTTTGATTCGAAGAGTGATAAATGCTATTTTTAGGATATTCTTCTAATAGCCGTGCATATCGTGTGTATAATTTTGCGCGTCAAATCTGTTCAAGAGTCATTAATATTGGTTTGATGATGCTACTGATTTAGAAGAGTTCCTCCAATCGATATTTCAGATGTTGTCCAAGCTGTTGATGAAACGAGGAGACTGGAGAGGAAGATTTGGGCCAACATCTGACCCAACATCACCGGATGAGCAGAATGATGAGATCGAACCGAGCGAAGTTCGAAGAGATCCCCCAGCTAAGATTCAAAAGATCATCCTACAGACTTAATCATTGAAACGTGAATGAAGGCAGAAGACTAGAAACAAGCCGCGCAAGGACTACAAGTCGATGGTAAGAAACACATGCATGAACACCCTATACGCCGAGTACGCTTTAACTGTTTGTTTCTGAGGTAGAACCCAAGAATGTCCTTGAAGCACTTAAGGATAATTTTTGGATAATGCCATGCAAGAGGAACTCTTGCAATTTGAGAAAACCAAGTATGGACTTTGGTTCCTCGCCGAAAGACATTAATGTCATAGGTACGAAGTGGATCTTTAAGAATAAATCTGATGAACTTGGTAGAGTTGTAAGGAACACGTTTGGTAGCCCAAGGTTATACTCAAGTCGAGGGTGTAGATTTTGATGAGACGTTTGCTCCCGTGGCTAGGTTAGAATCGATTAGGTTATTGTTAGCTATTGCATGTTGGATTAACATTACATTACACCAAATGGATGTTAAAGGTGCATTTTTGAATGGATATATCGATAAAAATCTATGTTGAACAGCCTAAGGGATTTGAAGATCCGCATTATCCTAACCATGTTTATAAGTTAGAAAGCACTCTATGGATTGAAGCAAGCCCTCGAGCTTGGTATGGTAGGTTGACCACGTTTTACTTGAGTTTGGCTTCGTACGAGGTGAGGCCGATCGAACACTCTTTGTAAAAAGAGTGGTATGATATTTTAATTGCTCAAATTTATGTAGATGATATAGTATTTGGCTCGAGTTCTCAATGTATGTTGAATCAGTTTGTGCATTCTATGAACTCCACTTTTGAAATGAGCATGATTGGGGAACTAACCTTTTTCTTAGGACTGCAAATTAAGCAAAGCAGTAATGCATCTTTATTTCACAGGAGAAATACGCTAAGATACAGTGAAGAAGTTCGGGTTGGACACGGCTAAGGTAATGAAAACTCCCATGGGGTTCGCAAAGGTAAGTAAAGATAATGTTGGAGAGGATGTTGACCCAACATTATATCGATCCATGATGGCAGTTTGTTATACCTTCAGCAAGTAGACCCGACATTATGTATAGCGTTTGTGTTTGTGCTAGATATCAATCTGAGCCTAAAGTTTCCCACCATTAATGCTGTTAACGAATTCTACGTTATGTGAGTGGTTCGTGTAGCCTAGGACTATGGTACTCCAAAGAGACTAACATGAATCTTGTAGGCTATAGCGATGCTGATTGGGCAGGCGATGAGATGATCGCAAGAGCACAAGTGGCGGCTGTTTCTTCTTAGGTAATAATCTAGTTGCTTGGTATAGTAAAAGCAGAATGTGTGTCTTATCTACTGCTGAGTCTGAATATGTTGCTGCGGGTAGTTGCTGTACGCAATTAATGTGGTTAATAGCATGTTGTGTGACTATGGTTTAGAGTGCGAATCTTTCTCATGTATTGTGATAACCTTAGTGCCATCAACATATCTAGGAACCCTATCCAGCATTCGTACGAAGCATATAGATATTAGGCATCATTTTCTGAGAGATATGGTAGAGAAAGAATTAGTTCGCATTGAGCTATAGACACGAAACATCAGTTAGCTGACATTTACGAAAGCATTGGATTCTGAAAGGTTTTCGAACCTGAAGAAATCCATAGGTTTGCATCAGTCGTCTGAATGTTGGTCCAACATTTGGATCAACATAGCATATAAACTTGATCGTTACTGCTTTACTGTTTGATTTAATATTTTCTCTCTGGTATTCTATGAAATGACTCGACCCACCTTAACCATTTTCTGAAATGACCCGATCCCCATGCAAAAAGCAGGCTCATAAACCTTTTTTAAGATAGGTTTTAATAAGTATCCCTAGGTACACGGCATTCGCGGTGACGATGTATTCTTGGTGACAAAAAGCCAAACCTTGATGTTTAGGTAATAAGGGCAGTGCACAATAATTCAGAATCAATATCTAAGGTGAAAGGGCAGAAAATGAAAGAAAAATTGAGTTGAGGGAGTCGAGCAGAAAAGTCTAAGAATCCTGAGTTAGAATGTTGAGTCAAATGTTGGGGCAACATGTGACTGTCAGATTGATATTGCTATATTTATGTGCTTTCGTTCGATTAGTGTTTATTTCTATACTGCATGTGGTAGTCACGTATGTCTAGTAGATATCTCTCAGAATTGCATTAGAATTCTCGAAGAACAGCCTGTTACATTTGTCTCTAGTGCTCATCATCAACGCTCAAACGGTTAGTATCTTTGTACCTTCTATGGTTTTGACTTGGTAATTTTTGGTTGAATTATGGTCTGATTTATTCCTATATTTTCGTATGACCTATTCCTCCATCTACTTTGAATGTGCTCTATGTTGAGTTAAACAATTTATGGCATAATTCGAATTTACCCTATTATTTGCCTAAATTTTTTTTTTTTTTTTCAACGGTTATTTTTTCACTCACCCATGATTTGACATTTCGATATGTAACCGTTAAGAGAGGGGGGAAGTGGGCATATGCAGTTACTTGGCATGATCTTATTTTTATCTCCTCATTTATCTCCTCATTTATCTCCCTTATTCTCTCTTTCTCATTCACAAACCCTAAAAGCATTTCTGAAAAGTTCCTTTCTGCTTTGAAGTGTTTCGATATAGGTGGGTTGCAACTCTGTTTCTCACATCTATTTCTCAAGCTTACTTTCAGATTTCACTATGTCGAACTCTTCTAACCGTAATGAGATGCAGAATGTTGACCCAACATCTGGTGAGATCATCTATGATGCAGTTCCTCTTCAATCCATTCCGGCGATGTTTGATGCTCCAATTTCGTCACCCCCAACTCACGATGAGACACCAGTGCAACCAAGAGACCCAACTGAGGAAATGCCGAACCCTAACATCACAAATGTTGTGTACCAGTACCTGAAGTTTCAATCGACGGGAATTCGTTGAAGATGTTCAGCCTCGTTAAAGGAGATCGTGCCTGAAAAAGTCTCTACCAGTGCTGCAAGAAAGCTCAAAGAATCTCCAAGAAGCTTCAGTAGGGTCTCCTCAAAGGCCGATGCTTCCAAAAGACGAAGGAGCAACAGGGTCAGACGAGCAATGAACCCAACCTCAAACTCTGACAACCCAATCGTTCTCTCCAGTGACTCCAACGACACAATCGAGAACTCAACAACTTCGACAGTGTCAACTCAATGAGCTCCGACAAAGACGATCGCAATTAGGGGGAGAGACACATCTGTCAGAGTCTACAACTCTTAGCGTCCTGAAACCCCCAAAAGCGATGACGAAGATGATGTCGACCTCACTGAGACCCTTGCTGCTTGGAAGAATAGACTGAAGAAAAGAAGCAGGAAGAGGCAATGCAGTCTAACAAAGCACCCTCCAAGCGTCAGCGAACAGTGGACGGGTGCCAAGATCAACGGCTAGTCTCCAGTCCTCCTCCCCATTCAATCCAGAAGTGAAGATGCTGAGCAAGATGTTGACCCAACATCTGACTCAGATTGGGAGGATCCTTGCCAAGGGGGAGGTTTTATGCGTCTGTTAATGAAGAGATGTGGCCATATTTTGCTAACAGGATGTTACGCATAGAAAGGACAGTCGACTTGGTGAGTTTCCGCAGATAGGGGTCATGGAGTTCTTAGAATCCCGAAGCTTTGACAAGACTGTCACGATGTTTGGGACCTATGTGACACAGTGGTCCGCGAGGTATTTGCTAACCTTACTCCTAGCCTTAATGATCCTAGCTCTAGAAAGTATGGGAAGGTTTATTTTAGGGGGAGGTTTATGATTTCTGCTAGAGAATTAATGAGTTTTTGGGGACGCCGAATGTGGAAATGGGGCAAGTTTATGATAATGATGAGGTTGTAAGTTTCTGACGGGGGGTAGAATAGATTAGGAATAAGGATGGGATGGAATTTTTCGATCAGTTTCTTGACGTCTTTACTCGGTGCTATTTAAAGCGGTGTGTTTAATTGGTGGCCTACGGCAATGATTCACGAGTTGCGGAGAGTATGGCTAATATTCTGTACGCACTTGGGAAAAATCTCCCGCTGAATTTAGGAGAGTTAGTGCTACAGCAGTTAGCTAGAGGGCTGGGAAAATAGGAAAGGGCATTCTGCCGTTCCCTTCTTTATATGGCATGCTGGTGCGAGGAGGTTTTAGGCCAACGCGAAGGGATCAGGTGGTAACAATCAAGTTCCCATATGCCATCTCTCAAATGCA
>JAQPCC010000248.1:0-59977 GCA_028392965.1 Lindernia subracemosa
ACAACTTGCTGCATATTTTAAAAAACTGTGTCTCAATCGTTTTACTCTGAACTTTATTTTAATCCGCTGTGCGAAAACTTGAGGTCTCGAATGTTGTCTCAACATTAGAGCCAACATTTCTGTTTTAACAGTTCTTTCAGCAAAATTTCTTGTGTCCATACCACTACTGGGGCCTACGCCTTCAAAGTGGTATCAGAGCCTCCGCTTGATATACTAAGCGTTCTGATCTTTTGATATGGATATTTTTAGCCCAAACACTTTTGGAAAAATTCCCGTTTGGATGGTTCGAACTATGCCTATTGGAAGGTTCGGATGCGTCAGTCCATCAAGTCAATTGATGTCCGGTCATGGAACTCTGTTCTTACTGGCTATGTTACGCCAAAAACTAATCCAGACGCTGATGGGAAGTCGTTGATAAACCCGTCGCTGAATGGACGCAACAAGAGCGATTGGATGCTGATTTCAATGAAAAAGCTCTTAATGCGATTTTTTCTACTGTCGATATTTTCATGTTTAAAATCATTCAAAACTGTACCACAGCTCAATCTGCGTGGGACATTCTTCAAAGGTATTGTGAGGGAGATGCGAGCGTAAAAGAAACAAACTTCGTCTTCTTCACAGTCAACTAGAGAGTCTTAGGATGAGTGAGGATGAGGATATTTCTTCTTATTTTGGGAAGCTTTAAATATTTCGAGTGAGTGTCAAAGTTTAGGTGAACCTATTTCAAACAAAGCCTTAAACTCTAAGGCTATTCGTTCTTTGTCCCCAAAGTTCAACAACAAAGTTTCAGTGGTTGAGGAATCCTACAACTTGGCGACTCTCGACTTTAATGTCCTCATGAACATCTTCAAGAACAATGAGATCAATCTTGATGCTCAGAAAAACGCGTCAAAGGGAAAAGGCCTGGCTTTGCAGCTCAGTCTCGGAACCTGAACCAAAGTACGACATAGCGAGGATGAGGCAACGGCTTTGCTGGTAAGGAACTACGGAAGTTTTGAAAAACAAACGAGAGTTGAATGTTGGCCCAACATTCAAGACTGTTCTAAATCAAAAGGAAACTTCTTCCGCGCCTAAACGCCCCGTATCAAGAGAAACTCCGCAGACAAACTGAAAGCTGACAAGATAAAGTGGGACGAGATTCATGCCATGCATGTAAAGGTTGGGGGCACTTTGCAAATGAATGTGCTAACACTCTTCGCAGGTACGGAAAGAACTATTGGGTGAGTCTTTCGGACGATGAAGAAGATAATCCAGTAGAAGACCCAGAAGAGATGGCCCAGTTGACGCGATGTAACAATCAATCGTTCTCTGACGTTGAAGAAGAAGAGGAACATCATATAGGTTTAAATGTTGTATCGGATGTTGATCCAACATCGGAGTCAACATCTGAACAACTTGTTTTTTTGACTATGATGATTCAAACTGTTTTGATGTGATTTATGATGATGAAGTACAGGCAGTAGAAGTACATGATGCTGACAATACCACGGATGAATCGTACAGACTTCTCTCTCTTGAATTGTCAAAGGAAAGAAAGCTGAACGAAAAACTCATTAAGACCATCCGTTCTCTAAACGAAGAAAAGGAACAGAGGGAAAAGCTCGTTGATGACTTGCGGAAGGACTGAGCCGAATGGAAGCTTTGTTGACCAAAAAGGACCTGGAGTTAGACAGAATCAAGAAATACGTTGATCATGCCGATGATACGTTCACACAAAGCTGAACAAAGGTAAGTCTACTTGATGAGGTACTCTTTAGGGTTTCTTCTAAGCATGGTCTTGGATATCATTCTCAAAATGCTTTTGAACCTAAAACTGTTTTTGTACCTCCATCTGATTTGGTTGAAAAACCTAAACGTTCTGTTCGTAAGTCCCGAAAAAGGAGTTTTAGATGTCATTATTGTCTTAAGCCTGGTCATATAAAACCGTTTTGCTGGAAAATGAAAGATGATTTTGTCAGGAAGAAAATGTTGGCTGGAAAGTCGTCCAACATTCTGCCCAACATTGAGAGATCAGTGTCTAACAGAATGTCTGGAGAACTTTCTGAAGCTTCTAGCTCTAATTCAGCTCATTACAAGTCTGTCTGGGTTCCCAAAAATCAGAAGAAAGATTTGGTTGAAAAATCATCTCTTTGCTGTAATGTCGTATACACTTCTTTTAAGGCTAACGTTTCAGGGTCTTGGTACTTTGATAGCGGTTGTTCACGCCACATGACGGGTACCAAAGATTATTTGCTAGATTATACGCCTTTAAGTAGTGGAACAGTAACTTTCGGTGGCGGCGCTAAAGGACGAATTCTCGGACGAGGCAAGCTCAACGTTCCGGTTTTCCTGCATTGAAGAACGTCCTCCATGTGGAAGGACTTGTGGCAAATCTGATCAGTATAAGTCAACTTTGCGACGATGAACTTGAGGTAAGATTTAACAAGGAAAGTTGCGAGGTTTTTAACGATCAGAAAGTGTGTGTCATGGCAGGTAAGCGTTCTAACGATAATTGTTACCAAGTTGGAGACAAAGGTGGAAACGAAGAACTCTGCCAACTGTCGAGGCCATCGGACGAGGTCATTTTGTGGCACAAGAAGTTGGGCCATGTGAATTATCGGACCTTGGAGCAACTAGTACGTCACGATGCAATCAGAGGGATCCCCAAGCTAAAGAAGTTCGGTAAGATCGTGTGTGAACAATGTCTGAAAGGCAAGCAAATGCATGCTGGGCATAATGTTGACCAACATTCTGCTCAACATTTCAGAAGTGCTCATTGTTTTCAGCTTATCCATATGGATCTTATGGGTCCTATGGAAGTTGAGAGCATAGCTGGTAGGAAATATGCTTATGTTTTGGTTGATGACTTTTCGAGATTTTCTTGGATATTTTTTCTCAAAGAAAAATCTGAAACTTTCGATTTTTTTAAAACTTTTTGTGCTATGGTCAAAAACAATTTTGTGCACCGATTTTTCGTATTAGGTCTGACCATGGTAGAGAATTCGAAAATCAGTTTTTTCAAGAATTATGTGATAAGAAGTGTATAATCCATGAGTATTCTTCTCCTAAGACGCCTCAACAAAATGGGGTCGCCGAAAGGAAGAATCGCACGCTTCAAGAGATGGCACGTGTCATGCTACACTCCAAGAATCTTTCTAAAAGGTTCTGGGCTGAAGCGTTGAACACCGTGTCATATCTCAAATCGAGTTTACTTTCGTCATGGCACGAAGAAAACTTCGTACGAGCTCTTGAAGGGTACGAAACCTACGGTCAAGTATTTTCACGTCTTTGGTTCTATTTGCTATATGTTAAATGACCGTGAGTATTTGACTAAGTTTGACTCGAAGAGTGATAAATGTATTTTCTTAGGATATTCTACCAATAGTCGTGCTTATCGAGTTTACAATTTGAGGTTGAAAACTATTCAGGAATCTGTGAACATCGTGTTTGATGATGATGTTAGCACGAGTACTCCTCAGGTTGAAATTACAGAAGAGGTTCCAGCTCCAGTACATACAGACGAAAATGTTGAGTCAGATGTTGAGCCAGCAACTGCTTCAACATCTGCAACGAACAAGATACTGATGACGAGAACATGAATGTTCGACGGGATCCACCCTGCTAGAATCCAGAAAGATCACCCAGCTGACCAAATTATTGGAAATGTGAATGAAGGCCGCAGAACACGAGACAAACCGCGCAAAGACTACCGCTCGATGGTGAAGAATGTTTGCATGACGTCCTTATATAGTGAGGTTAGATTTAATTGTTTTGTTTCGGAGGTTGAACCAAAAAATGTCGTTGAAGCTCTCAAGGACAATTTTTGGATCAATGCGATGCAAGAAGAACTTTTACAGTTTGATAAAGCTCAGGTTTGGACTTTAGTCCCTCGGCCGAATGACTTCAATGTCATTGGGACGAAGTGGATCTTTAAGAACAAATCTGACGAGTATGGCAATGTTGTTAGAAATAAAGCTCGTTTCGCCCAAGGCTATACCCAAGTCGAGGGAATAGACTTTGATGAAACCTTCGCTCCAGTAGCAAGGTTAGAATCAATTCGGCTACTTCTTGGTATCGCATGTTGGCTCAACATTACTCTCCACCAGATGGATGTGAAAGGTGCGTTTTTAAATGGTATATTGACAAAGAAATTTAGTTGAGCAACCGAAAGGTTTTGAGGATCCTCACTATCCTGATCATGTGTTCAAACTACAAAAAGCTCTTTACGGTCTAAAGCAAGCTCCACGAGCTTGGTACGGCAGACTTACGTCATTTTTGTTAGATTTTGGTTTTAATAGAGGAGAAGCCGACCGAACTCTCTTTGTAAAAAGAGTTGGTTCTGGTGTTGATTGCTCAAATCTACGTTGATGACATAGTCTTTGGATCAACTTCACGACTTATGTCGGATGAGTTTGTCCAAGCTATGAATTACGTTTGAAATGAGCATGATCGGCGAACTAACGTTTTTCTTAGGCCTGCAGGTTAAGCAAAGCAAAAATGGAATTTTTCTGTCTCAGGAGAAGTATGCCAAGAATACTGTCAAGAAATTTGGACTGGATACTGCCAAGGTAATGAAAACACCGATGGGCTCCACGCAGAAGGTAAGTAAGGAAATGTTGGGGAACATGTTGACCCAACATTGTATCGTTCTATGATAGGCAGTCTTCTATACCTTTCTGCTAGTAGACCTGACATCATGTACTCTGTGTGTTTGTGCAAGATTTCAGTCTGAGCCTAAAGTGTCACATTTGCATGCTGTGAAACGAATTTTGAGATATGTGAGCGGAACTATAGTCTAGGTCTTTGGTTTTCAAAAGATACTAACACTAACCTTGTTGGGTATAGTGATGCTGATTGGGCAGGTGACGAAGACGATCGCAAGAGCACTAGTGGCGGCTGTTTCTTCTTAGGTAACAATCTTGTGTCTTGGTACAGTAAAAAGCAAAATTGTGTGTCACTTTCTACGGCCGAATCTGAGTATGTGGCGGCAGGAAGCTGTACACAACTCGTTTGGTTAAATAGTATGTTGAGCGATTACGGGTTAGAAAGTGAGACGATACTTATGTACTGTGATAACTTGAGTGCCATCAATATTTCGAAAAATCCCATCCAGCACTCTAGGACCAAGCATATAGATATTAGGCACCATTTTTTGAGAGACATGGTAGAAAAAGAGTTGGTTAGAATAGAGCATATAGATACTAAGAATCAATTAGCGGACTTTTTACTAAAGCCTTAGACTTCGAGAGGTTTTCGAGCCTCAAAAAGTCTATTGGTCTGTGCATGAGTCAGTAATTGTTGGTCCAACATTAGGACCAACATTAGCATAAGTTAAGCTTGATTGTTACTGTTCTGAAATTTGATTCTAAGTTTTCTGTGTGATTTCCTGAAATGATTTGACTCACCTAGACCGTTTTCTGAAATGACCTTCTCACTTGCATATGACTTTGCTCTCATCAAAATTACTCTAGAAACAGGTTCAAGCAATTGAAACTCCTTAGATACACGGCATTCGCGGTGACGATGTATTCTATGCGTGAATAAAGAGCTGAACTCTGAAAAAAAGAGATATCAAAATAGAGCATGTCGAGCTATTGAAACTCCTTAGGTACACGGCATTCGCTGTGACGATGTACTCTATGCGAGCTAAATAATGTGAGGTTAGGCAGAAATGAAAGAAAATCGAAATCTAGGGTGTTGAACAGAAAATGAAGGGAGTCGTTCTGGGAATGTTGAGTCAAATGTTGGGACAACATGTGTGACTAATCAGTTGATTGCGCTAAAATCTGTATGGTTTGTCTGATTCTTAGGTATGTCTCTAAATATATATACCATTTTGGTCTAGTGTCTATAGTTCTCATTTAGCGATTGTTGAAGAACGGTCATCTCCACTTTGCTCGCGTGAATCGTCCAAGTCACTTAACGATTAGCATCTCTTATTCTTGACTTGGTTTTTGCGAGGTATCTCCATTTATGCATGTTTTACTCCACGATTTCTTATGGTTACACACGATTTTAGACACAATTAATTATATGCCATTTATGATCTTATCAATCCTTAATTGCAGTATGTGAGTAACGATTGTTTTTCTTAATCACTCATCATGTTATAACTGCACACTTACTGCATGTCACTTCCTGTTTATAACCGTTGGAGGTTATTTTTTTTACTTGGCCGTTTAATTAGTAGCACTCAAATCAATTTTATAAACTCAAGTTTATTTTTCTCACACTCTCTGTCAATTCAAGATTCTTCTAAAGCTTTCAAAATCCCTCTTTTGTTGCTAACCTAATTCATTTCTTGAGAATTTCTGCAATGGCATCTTCGTCTAACCCTCAGTCACAGAATGTTGGCGCAACATCTGGCGCTGATGATGGTTCCCCCAGGCCAACGGCGATGATGATCGACGGTGAAATCATTCCGTTACCCACCGATGGTCCTTTACAAGAGTTCATCAGAGCCACTGCAGCTCTGAGAACAGGGGAACCCGTTTCTGAAGAACCTCCAAGGGATATTGCCGGCGAAGTCCCTCAGCCGTCCAAAGCTAACTCGCCATCCAATGTTGGAGAAGTTCCGGTGCAAACTGATGCTGAGATGGAGGTCCCTGAAACTGTTGAACCGCAAGAGGCTCCGATTCCGCAAAGTACTGAACCTCGTGAAGAAGAAGCACCGATTCCGCAAAGTTCCAAACAAGTTTCCAGCTCGTCTTCAGATGATGTGGTGAACGAGCACACGTACGACCATCTCTTTGCGGACGACTACTTCGACGAGATAGTCATGGGTTCAGGGGGACAAGGCGGCACAACCCACTTCACAAGAGATTCCCGAGCCCAATACCGAAGAAGAAGGTGCGCTCTCAGATGATGTTCTTCTTAGAGATTTTCTTCGCAGGGTAAGAAAGAAGAAAGGGAAGAGGCATGTTGAGGATTATGACTCTCGCCCCTCAAAGAAGGCAAGAGAGTCTGAGAATGTTGATGGAATTGGAAGTTCGTTTGTGCGGGATGATGATGTTGAATATGATGCTGGAGCAGATTGAAATCCAGCATCTCCAGAAGAAACTCAACCAGAGGAAGATGTTGATTGGGAGATTCCTGCGGATGCTTCCACATTCTACTCGCCAATGCACAAGAAGCTCTGGGAATCTTTCAAGGATAGGAAACCACGAGTAGAGAGGGTGGTTGACAAACTCAGCTTCCGCAAGTATGGTGTGCTAGAGTTCCTCAGGACCCGCAACCTCGAAAAATCCAGCTTCACCTTGGGAGAGTATTCAGACCTCGTCGTCAAAGAGGTATATTCAAACCTTTCTCCCAAAGTAAATGAACCGAACTCAAAGAAATTCGGGAAGGTTTATTTACGGGGAGCTCTTTAAGATTTTTCATCCCGTTCTATAAATGAGCTTCTTGGAACCCCGGAGGTCGATCAATTTCCAAATGCGGATCTTGATGATGCGATCTCATTCATCACCGGAGGAGGTCTAAACGAATGGGCCGGAAACTTCTCGACCAAGCTGCTCACATCACTGTACTCTGTCCTCTTCAAAGTCGCAATCTTCAATTGGCTTCCTACGGCCAATGATAGCAGAGTCACCGAACCAATGGTGCAAACTACTCTACGCCTTAGGCCAGAACCTCCCCATCAATTGGGGGAGAATACATCTTGAACCAAATCACCTGGCAGGCCGAACGAGAAGGAACCGGCATCCTCCCTTTTCCCTCCATCATCTGGAATGTGCTGCGTCGAGCAGGGTTCGAACCATCTGAAGATGATGTGGTGAAGGCCAAGGGACTTCCCTATGCTGTTAATGGGAACCTGCTACTGGGAAAGCACAAGGTGGTGGATCTGCCCTGGCGATCGGCAGAAAATGTTGAACAGGATGTTGGGTCAACATCAGACCCAACAAACCTCTTCCATCTGGAGCAGCAACTCAACTTCCTCGATGCGACGATTGATTCCCTTGTTGAACAAAGGGAAGCACTCAAAAAGGTCATTTCTTCCCAAAAAGGGGGAGCAGATGTGGCAGGGAGTTCGGGTCAAGCTGCTGATGGCGAAGCAGATCAAGGGGGAGCTGAAGGAGAAGGCGAGGATGAAGCTGAGAACGAAGAGGATTATAATTTTACTTAACTTATGATCCTTGATTTTGTGTTTTTGTGTGTGCTTTAGTATGCTGATGTGTTTTGTTTGTGCCTGCAGATGTTAGCTCGGATATTAGCTAGTTAAGTGGTTTTGTGTTGCAAACGTTAGCTAGTTGTTTTGCTTAAATATGTTTGATTTCAGGGGGAGTTTGATTTGGACTTAGTCACTGCACGGGTTTTGGGAAGAAAGACAAAAAGGGGGAGATTGTTAATGTTGACTATGTCGACATTGACAATGTTGGGACGACGTCCGACTCAACACAAGCTGACTCAGACTTAGTCAACCCTCGGTTTTGTCTTTCAAACCCAAAAACCATTATTCCTATAATCATGACATTATTTTAGTATGTGCAGGACTTAGTTTCGAGCTTGGATTTATTCAAAGGAAGTGGAGCTAAAAATAGAAAGGCCTTTACTAAAAATAGTATTTGTTGTTCTTGGCTTTGCTAAAATTGGTCTTTCTATTAACAACCTGCAACGTCCCTTGAGCTTAAGGTGGAGATCATGGACAGTATGGAGATCATGGAAAAGACTAAGGCCGACGAGTTCGAGTATATAACGAGAAGACTCGAAACGAGACAAGAGACGAAACAAGGAAGAAAGAAAAGAAAGAGAGAGCTCTCACCTTTACGTTTATTATGTTTCGTAGTTTTGCCTAGCGTTTTACCCCTGCATAGTTTGTAGGTTTATAGTCCTTTTCGTAGGATCTTTTCTATGCTAGTTTTCTATCTTCGATAGATGTTCTTTTTGTAATCCATCTCAAGTGAGTGGAATTTTGCCCTGAAGGCTCGCAGCAAGTTTTACAACTTGCTGCATATTTTAAAACTGTGTCTCAATCGTTTTTACTCTGAACTTTATTTTAATCCGCTGTGCGAAAACTTTGAGGTCTCGAATGTTGTCTCAACATTAGAGCCAACATTTCTGTTTTTAACAGTTCTTTCAGCAAAATTCTCTTGTGTCCATACCACTCACTGGGGCCTACGCCTTTAAGCTTAATTTTCACTAGTATTTACGCACGCTCGATGCGTGTGCTAAAATATATATAATATAATTGTAATTTAAAATATGTAATAGATGAAATTATAATTTAAAATTTAATTATATATTATTTTTTATATGTAAAAAGATTAATTTGATTTGTAAGGATATAATTATAGTAAATTATAAATTTGAAGGGATAATTTTTTGAATTAAAATAAATAATTAAAATAAGCGTAATATAGTAATTATTCAAATTAAATTGACACACCAAAACAGTTACTATAAGGCCATCACCAATAATAAAATAGAAAGATATTTCGTCGATGTCCCAATCTAATGTAATCACCCTAGGCATCAAACACATTATCAATTCAAGTGTTGAAATAAAACAGTTCTGCAAATATAAGACATCAAAGTCACTATTACATGATGCAATTAATTCCTATCCTTGCAACACATTGATGATAAAAAAAATTAAAAAAGAAAAGTATTTCTTTTTTATTTTTATGCTACAAGCATTTTTGGATCAAGTTATAAATAAAAATAATATTAAGCAAGCAAGCGCCATGCCAGATAAATGATAAATTAGTCAACACAAGTAAATCATTCATTTATAAAATAGGGAGTATTTTGTACGTTCTCTTTTCAAAATTTGGTATTAGATTCCATGCAGAATTCATGTGAAACACACTCCAACGAAAATTTAAAAAAAAAAAATTATAACAATTTTCCACAATCCCATTATGTATTTTTTGCTATTATAAATAAAATATATAAATTTAAAATGTGATAGACTATTAGGTGAAGTTGTCATTTAATATGGCATCACAGTTCCAGAGGTTATATGTACAAATTCACATGAACACCAATTTAAGAAAATTTCACGTATAAGATTAGATAATAATAAAATCAGTATAAATGTGAGATATCGTATTGGAAATAAAATATATAAATTAAAAATGTAATACATGCTCTTCAAACTTATGTGAATTGATCATGTGATGTGCCTCACTTTCCTTTTCTTAGCTAAAGAATGTGCTTTTCGCATGCTGTCAATCATCTATTCCTTGCCAGGGGACTCCTTAAAAAACAACTTGTAGCCTCACTTTCTTTACAAATTAGAACTTATTAAATCGACAGCTTTCCCATATCTCTGTAATTCATATGTATCCGTACTAAATCACGTCGTGGATATTTCGTAGCTTAGGGATGTCAATAGAATGGGGCTCTAATTCCCATCCTCGGTCCCACGTTTTTCGGCCCCGCCAAGTAAACCGAGACGAAATCCTCCACGTCTCCGACCCCGCGGGATCCCCGCCCCGCAATTTTTTTTTTTCAAAAAAATATTATATGATAATATAAAAATTTAATATAATATTTAAATTTTATTTTAAATATTATTTATAATGTAAATTGAGTTTTTTTTAGTAATTTTACAACATTGGATCCCCGCGGGGAACGAGGCGAGGACTATAGACTCTGTGCTTGCCAACGGGGCAAGATTTTACCCGATCTCCACCCCGCAGGCATAGAAAATTGAGGATTTTCCACCTTGTTCGGGGTGAATCCCCCTGAGACGGGGAATCCCCGTCCCTTAACAACCCTATTATAGCTATTATTTCTATCTCCAAAGTTGAGAAGATGGGAACGTATTTTAAATAAAATTCAGAGATATCTTTAAATCACATATGATGTTTACGAATAATATAAAAGGATAAAAAATCCAACTTAAGGATTTGAATCCACTTGAACTATTTTATTATTATAGTTTCCGTGGACTTGAGATGAGACAACACCTATGTAAGGGATATTAGTCCTGCTGAAAGTTGGCATTATTCCATAATCTAGGTCCGGACGTTCTAGATTAATTTAGCTGAAGTGTGGAAACTACGGTGACGCTGTGCGGATACCTCTTAAAAAAAAAATAGAGAAAGAGATGCTTTTTATTCGCAATTTATTTATATCCAATAAAATTATTTAATATCGCCTTATAAATTTTCTTTTTTTTTTTCTCGAAGTATCCCTACAGCGCTAACGGAGTTTCCACACACTAATTCAGGTTGGTTTTAATATTGGATCGTCACAATCAGATATGTGATATCCACCGACTTCCCGTGAGACTAATTTCACAATCATTTACTTTGTTAATGATATTTCTTGCTTCAGCATGAAGAATTAAAAAATAAAAGGCTAAATTGCATATGATCCACTTGTGGTTTATGAACTAAGCACAAAAAATTCTTCTGATTTGTAAGTAACCTAAAATACCCTCGTAGTTTATTTAATCATGCGTTCCTTGCCATTTACACCAATGAATGATGTACAATATTAGGTGCTAGATTAACACACAACACATGAAATTTGTGCGCAATATAAAACTATGGAGTAGTGACATGCATTTCAGTATATTCAGTGGAGTATATTGTAATTAACCCAAACAATTTTTTATTTTTTGAAGCATCTGACCTCGATTATTTTTTGGTTTCCTCTCTTCTTCGTGATCATCCATCTTTTTTTTCTGATAGGACCTTATGCACTGTCAATTTCAATTCAGGAGTGATATTTATACTTCACCTTTTTTTTGTTGTGTATTATATGATTGGTTTATTTCTGTATTAACCTTATTATCCGCGCTCTTAATTGGGTAGTTTGTTGGAGTTAATGAGAGCTAAGTGTAGTGTAATGGGTCTTTACAGCTATTGAATCTTGTGGTTATTTTCGGTGAAATCCTCCGATCATTGATGATCTGAACTGTTAGGTGAGTTATTCTTGCTTGATATTGAAGGAAGCTGGTAGGGATTGAACTGTTCTTGACTGGTTGTTTACTTCATTAATTCCTCTTTTCGTTTGAGATTAAGGCAATCGATGCGACCTTTTTCTATATCAGTGCGTTATCGAACATTTGGGAAATCCAATTGAATTTGCTATGTGAAGAAATTTATTGTCCTTTTTCTTCCTTATAATATGACTATGATGTTGCAGGTGAACGCAGGTATCTGCTAGGGTTATCTTCGGGGTGACATTACTGAATTTCTTTTTTCTTTTTTTTTTTTGGGTCTCTAAAGCTAAATTGATTATCTGGATAGTCGATTTCGATCTATTTATGGTTCGATAATCATATTAAGGCGGGTGGGTTGACAAGATTGTCAAATGGGTTCTGTTTGTTGCTGTTTGAGAGATGATTGGGAGGATTTAGCAAATCCCAACGGCGCACATCATAGGAACTGCGTATGCTTCGGTTGCTTTCTCCAACACTTCTTACACGTGGTAAGCTTTGGATTTTTCGCCTTCGAATTGATTTTGAACTTATTAGGACATTCTCTCTTATGCATTTGGACCTAATATGGCATCATTTTGGAACTAGATTTCTTGTATCTTGAGCTTTAGGACTTCTAGATTTCTTGTATCTTGAGCTTTAGGACTTCTATTGTAATGTTACAAGTTATTAATGTAGAAGTAGATTATTATCTATGCAATGCAAAGAGTTTGACTGTAAAATTTCCTTTTTTTCCCCCCACCTGCAGTATACATTACTGTTTCGTAGAGGAGATGAACGAGCCCTAACTTCATCCACTCAAGGGACAACATCACTAAGCCATATGACTTCATTTGACAGCTCTGTTCCAGATACTTACCGATCTCCACCGAGACCTTTGCCTTATGATGCCGATACTAGATACTTCAGGTTACAGCGGGACGGTCTTGTCTTGAGGAGAGAGAAAGGGTCAAGCCACTCTCTCGAGGAAACTGAACCACTTCGAATGAGCACCGAAACTGATGAAGAATCCGAACCTCTAACCAGCAAGAAGAAATGGAACGAAGAGGACGAAGTGAAGGAGTACAGTTCGAAGTTATCGAGGAAGCACTCATCGACTAAGATGGCCACTGGGTTTGCTCATATTTATACTTCTTCGGAAGATGATGATGTGTGCCCCACCTGCCTTGAAGGTAATATGAACAAAGACCGAAGGGTTCCTCTATTTCACTTTCTTTTGGACGATTAATACAATGCCCGTTGACTATATAAGGATTGATTATTGGAACAAATGCTCGAAATCTGATATAGTGGGACACCTAATGTGCTCTTCTCTTAATTAAAACTGTTCTGTTCTTGGGTTAACTGGTTGGATCATGTCATATGGTTGATTTTAATTAGAAAATCTGCTACGTAGATTACGGAGTATATACCCTTTTTTTACTCAGGTTTCATATTGAAGTAATTGATGTGATACCCTTTACCTTTGCCTATACAGAATACACAACAGAGAACCCGAAAATAGTTACGAAGTGCGCTCACCATTTCCATCTCGGATGCATATACGAGTGGATGGAAAGAAGCGATAACTGCCCAGTCTGTGGAAAGGTACAAAATTTACAAAACTCGAAATTCATACATTTCATCTTTTAGAAAAGATTCGGGTTCATTGATTTTGCATAACGTTGGTAGAAACAAACTCATTCGTGCATATATTAGCTATTAGAAGGGTTCATTGATTCACATGACTCTTGATTCATTCTAAACTAAAATTTTTGCATGTTGAAGCACATTACAAAGGGAACCTCATTGGCTATATCTATATAAATGGCTCTTTGATAGCGTAATCTCGCGATTGACATATAATCTATACTTGACTGCAAGGTAATGGCATTCGATGAGACACCTTGATTGCAGCTATGAAGTTTGCCATCGCCGGACGAAACTGACCGTCGACCTTTGTAAATACGTTCAAGAGAAGATGTGATGCCTCTCATCTGCTGTTAGTAAATATTCTTCGGTATGTAAGACTTGCGATGCCTCTCATCTGCTGTTAGTAAATATTCTTCGGTATGTAAGACTTGCGAGTATACATTATTACAACTCTTCTGTTAGATTAAAGCGAAATAACCATACAAAACGAACGAAATCGGATTTCTTTTTATATATCTCAACAAGTCTCATAAGTAGTTTCGAATTAGAGAGTCACACAAGCAATATTTACCATGCATTGAAGATTCGAAAAAGTTATATAATAAATAAAGATAGGCATCATGCATGCATCTCTACAACCAGAAAGATCTATCCCTTCATTGTTTTTGGGACAGGGAAATTAAAAACATTACATCAGTTCATTTAATATACTTTTGGTAGAGATATTATTTGAGATAGGAATGTGAGTTATATATCAGAGCATCCAGCCAGGTATCAATCCATTGACATTGTTCACATCTGCAGTCATCTGACTCGTTGAACTCACAGGAGCATTGTACCTATTTAATGTAAATTAAAGTAAATCGGGCGACGGTGAACTATAGCAGCATGATAACACGCGCATACACATATATATATATATATATATATATTATATAATCATTTCGGCGTTTCGATGATGGACAAACTATACTATATCAAGGGACCGTGAGAAAATTCGATAGTAATAAATGTTATTACCCAATCTGCAGGGTTGAGTTGCAATCTATGGGTTGAAAGAAGCCATGAGAATGGTGATCATGCTGTTGATGATGGCCATATGCGTTGTTGTGTTGTTGCTCCCCAGCAATCCAATACTGATGAATGTTATGACTTGTAGCATAAATCTCTTGCAGCTGAGATAAACAAGCAAGAAAAAAAAAACAGAAAAAAAGAAGATACAATGATTAGTTTGTAAGTAATAAAAAATTATAATATTATTACACACTAACCTTCCCCTCTAAAGCCTTGTTAGCATCCATCATTATCTTCTCCTGAAGCAGAAACCAAAGCAAGGACATGCAATAAACACAAGCACATATATTAATTTGAAAATACATATATATATATATTCTTGAATTAATTGGCCATGGATCTATGATACCTTTGCTTGAAGATCAGACAGCTGATCGAGCATAGCCTGTGTCTGATCGAAACACGACGATTAGCATTGATATCCAAAAAGTTTGATGATTGTATGTGAGCTGAATAAATCTATAATTATCGGAATGTTATTCTTGTCGGAAGATGAATAGTTAGCTTACCCTTGTAGACCTTATAAGCTTTAGGGAATTGTCGAGTTGATGCTCCAAGTGCTCAATGTCATTTAAGTTCAAGTTTCCAAGTTCATCTCCAAGAAGCTGCCTGAAACAGCAAATATAATGTAAGAATCCATCGTAATAACTTCCCGATGGAGTAGACGGATGAATGGGCGATAAATAAGGACGAAGATCGTTATACCTCTGATAGCGCTGAAGGGACTCGTATTTGGATTTTAACTTCATGTATTCTCTATAGCTGCTTTGCTATAAGATTAATTTTTTTTTTTGTTATGAAATGAATCCACCAGCAGCTATATATTACGTCCTTAATTATTACAAGGGAATTTATAATGAAATATTACCTCAATATCCTTCGATGGGTTATTCACTTCTACGGTGCCGTAGCTGCATTTTTGATACCTATCAAGAGTCTTCATCATGCTGAAAACAAAGGAGATAAACTTCAAATGAATAACAATGGCACATCTAAGTTCCATTGTATTTTATAAGATAAGATGCATATTTATACATAATAGGGATCTTAATACCCTAGTTATAATCAATATATATCGATATCTATCCATTGATACAATCTTTTATACAACATGTATTAGGCTTGATCTAAGGGCCATTTTTCTGAAATTTGAAGTCTTTTGAATTTATTTATTTTTTTCCTGAAGAACTTAAGTATTTGTCCACAAGCCCTAGTTTTATTATGTCACTGTATATCATCATCCATAGAAGAAGCACTAAAACTCGATTCTGCAATAATAAATTGATTTCTTTTAATACAAACCCCACAAAGATGCGATTTTACATTTTATTTTTCATAGGAAGATCTTTCTGCAATAAACTATCAATCAATCAATCAGCAATATTGAAGAGCTGAAGAAAGAAGACGAAGTGATTTCACAAGTTGAGACCGGTTAATAAGCAGTAGACATGCATCCGACTGAAAAATAATTACCAAGTTCAAAAAAAATATATATAAAAAATATTATGAAGATATTCTGAAGATCCTTGCAGAACAGATGCATTTGGAACAAATTAAAAAGAGATGGACAGAGATTTAGATATGCCAAAATCAAGAAATTATTTGTAAAGGGCCCTGCTTGAAAAAAGAAAATAAAATGAAATAAGCCCTGCAAACTTCCAAAAAAAAAAAAACAAGATAAATTTTAAGCCCTGCAAACTTCCAAAAAAAAAAAAACAAGATAAATTTTAGGGGAAAATAAGGAATTTTCAAGACTTGGAGAAGCTGTATAATAATATTCCATTACTTGGATGAACTGCAGAACTCATAGAGCTTCCCACGGTTAGAGAAGATGATAAGGGCAACCTCAGCATCACACAGCACTGAAAGCTCATAAGCTTTCTTGAGCAGCCCATTTCTTCTCTTTGCAAAAGTCACCTGCCTATTTATCTTGTTCTCTATCCTCTTCAGCTCCACTCTTCCCCTTCCCATGACTTAATAAATTATTTTATTACGAAATAATATATATAATATCTTCTTCTTACATATATAGTTTTGGGATTTGGGCTTCTATTCTATCAACCCTTTCCCCTAAATTTCGGGCAAGACTTTGTAAGAAGGAGAGATCAAATGGAAACCCTAAGGAGAAAAGGAATGATATTGGAAAATACAAGGGTGGTTGATTCTTTATGAAGAAGACAATACTCTGATTAAATATATGGATTTTGCTTTTATTTTATAATTGTTATTATTTTTTTACCAGAGAATTCTTGAAGTTAACTGTAACAAACCGTAGGATATAAAACAATCTCCAATGGCTGGATGGATCAGATTATGTGAAGATATCTAATCTTAGGGTTTCTAACGTCTGTTGTTTTTATTACTGTAGGATGAGGATCGAAGCTTTGGGTTTTTTTTTTTTATTTAGTTTTTTTTAATTACCAATCCGTACATAGTTGAAACTTGATCACGTGTGATTTGTCGGGGGCATTAGAGCGCGTACGTACCACGCGTCTTGGTTATTCTTGGACGTGTCTTACCGACGTTGGATTAGCGCGTGAGAAGGAAACATCAGTAGCCGTCATCAGGGACTTAAAGATAGGACACGTGTTTGATAATGAGTGGATGGAGCTTTTTTAACTAAGTTGTTTAGTACATGTGATTTTAAGTTTTGGTCGTGCCGTGGATTTCTGATAGATTCGGTTGTTCGCATAAGATTTTAATATTTAGGTTTAAAAAAAAATAAAAAAAAAATGAATGTTATTAGTCAACTAGAAAAACAAAAGATCTGAAATAAATATTGGTGGAATATACTAATGTTTTAGTTGTGCTCACAATCTTCACAATTAGTTCCTTTTGACTGATAGCCATAAATTGCATATAATTTGAAATTTAATTTCTCTTTTTTACTTTTGTAACTCAAACCAAAATAACCAAGTCTAAAGCATCATACATAATTTATTATAGTATTGCTACATCGTAAAAAAAAAGGTGGTAAAATTATAAATTTGGGTATTTATGTATACATTTTTTTAAGGAAAAAAAATTGGATTATTATATTGAATAATTGCGAAAATGGTCAGTAACTTCTTATGTTTGAAAAAGTTTTGGATTTAGACCATTTTTCTTGCAAAATGAGTCATAAAAATTGATCGAAATATGGAGTTACTAATCTATTTCATAAAAATTGATCGAAATGAGTCATAAAAATTTATTGAAAAAGTTTTGGATTTATTTCTACATATGAAGTTTTGGGTTTTATTTTATGCAATTATCGAATATAGTGACCAAAAATCGAAAATTACTATACTTACTAACCACAATTTATAATTCTGCCCGATAAAAAATATTATATATATTCTTTCATGCAATGAAATCATTGAGTCGGGGTTCCATCATAAAAAAGAAATTTATGATAGGTGCAATATATATCATTAAAAATACGTCATAATAATAAATAGAGATATGAGAGTAAGATGCGGTAAGAAGTATCAATCAGCACCGCACAAAAAAAACATGTTGAATAATGTCGCATTTTAAATATATTTCCATTAATATTTTACAAGAAATGATATTACTTTTTGCTAAGTGAGCTTTGCTTCTAGTGACATCTGACTATGACAAGCCAGCAAAGTTTGTAGGGTTTTTGCTTTCATTTTTATCTTTACATTATTCGTCATTCGATCGATCGATCGATCAATAGGGTCCATTTAAAACAGTGAGCTGCAACAACATCATACGACTTGGCCTACCTCGCACAGTCATATCCCATTATTATATTTCATTTAAATCGCAGCCAATTATTCATAAATTAAATTAAAAAGTAAAATGAAAATAATATGCTTAAAATGTACTTGTATTGCTTTTATTGTGCACGAAAACGTGGACCTTAATATAGTATCTCTTTCATCTTGGTGTTGGTATCAAATTTAATCCCACATGGCATAGATTGCAATATGTATATAAAATTGTAGACCCATCCCTCTATTGTCAATTGGTTTTAGAGTGTAATCCCAATATAAGCTTATATGCATGGGCTCATGAGGTAAAGTAGATAGGGATTGATTTGATCGTAATAATGGGTACGATGAGCCTGGACCGAACACGTGACAAAGAGCCAGTGCGATGTTGTAGCCTAAATACGATGTGAATGATGTGCATCCATCCTTGAAAATAGTTGGTGCCTTGTGTCGAAAGTCTTTCTGACATTGATCGTGGCCAGCCGACGTATCCCATTGGCTGAAAATGGCAGTACATGATGATTATCGTTGAAAGGAAGATCAATCAATTTGGTGGTCTTGTGTTTGTGTGGAAGGTTTATTGGGGTATCAAACCCAGTCACACATCAAATATATTAATCAATTGTAACATGTAAATAAGTTTGTGGGCTATTCCTTCTATTTTCAATTGGATTTAGAGTGAAACCCTACATGAGAGCTTGTACGCATGAGCTCATGGGTTTGGGTTAGAGGAGATCGGGGTTGATTCGATCTTTACACTTGGCAAGGCTCTCCACTGGGCCCGAATATGAGGAAATCCATGTCGTTCAGCGATATTTTTTGACCCACGTAATCTTTGGCTTTACGATAAACATTGAGACGGATATTATATTACGTGTCAATTTCGTTGAAATGGACGCGAGCGAACTACATAGAACGGATAAAGATTGTGGCAATGCCATAAGAAGTGAATTTCGAGAGAGAGATTGTGGAAGTGCGGAGGAAATGGCTAAGAGAAAGAAATGATGAAAAATTAGTTATAGGAGAAGTATTTATAAAGATATTGGATATTAGTGAGGATAATTTAATAATTTATTATATCTAATCCCCACAGAAAACAGATGGGATCCCGACGGGCGGAAATTATGATCCTTATCCCCGACAACGGGAAGAAAATTACCATTATTTCCGCCCGCACGGTGAGAAAAATGGAGATTTCTCCAATCCCTACCCCAATGCAAAGTCTACTCTCCACCATTAGAAGTACATATTTAAACATACTAATCTAAACTTTGAATCCATGGTCACACGTGTGTCCTAATTACAAGGCAATAAACACACACGTTGTTGATCGATATCAGGTATATCTATACTATTATATTAAGGTTGAGGGGCTTAGAGTAACTACCTTCCAATCAATTGGTATGACATGTGTAGTTACTATTTTGCCCTTTATTCCTTAATCTATTTGTTTTCTTAAAGGTAAATATAGTAATTTTCCAATTAATCTGTATCACAAGTACAATTACTATTTTGTCCTTTCCTTTTTAAGTTTATTATAATATTAATTTACAATAATTACTTTTACATATATAAAAAAAATATTTATTTAAAATTAAATTTATTATTTCGTTTATTAAATATTTTGAAGACTAAATAACAACTAAAATATAAAATAATATTATATATCATTGCACACCCATAGAGTGTGCCTAAAGTACTAGTATATATAAATATTTGTGATGATGACATATCATAATTTCTTTGTAAGGAATAGCCGTGCATGCACCTTGAATTATATTATAAAAAGGTAATAAATAGGATACTTTTTCTATTCCCTTTGAATGCCTAATTATGCATCATCTAACGCCTAAAACAATTCATTATTAGAGGTTTTCTTATGATATTGTGATGGAAATATCAACATCATTTTAAAATTTCAAGCAAATAAATTAAAAAGAAAAAAGAAAAGAGAAAAGGGACACTTTTTAATTCCGTTATTAAAGCGGCAGAAGAGAAGGACTGATAAACGTCTTCTCCAAACTTTTTTAACGAATCTCCGTCAAGTCCGTTGGGTAATTTCGGTCCCCCTCGCAGTAGTATTATATTGACACGCGTCACGTTGTAATTGGATGATAGCCGAACAAGGTGGACGGACAGTTGTTGGCCGGCGCGTGTCGTGCAACTCTTGGCTTGGAGGATGGCCGCAGTGGACATTTACAATCCAATGATGTAACAACAATAATAGTTAATATATAAATAAATATCATCTTATATATAAATAAAAGATACACTCTGATTAGTCGAATCAAAGTGTTTCTGCAATTTGAGGGCAATAATGCTGTGCAGCAATCCATCTCCATCTCCTGCTGTTGGGTACTTTTTTCAAATATTCATGTCCCACCAAAGAAATTGTAATATATTATGAAATAATATTAATGTGGATGTTTTAAATAATAATATTAGTTAAATGATTGATTATTTGGAAGTATTGTATTAATTGATGAGATGATAAGATGAAGTGTTTAATTGAAAAGTTTGTATTTTAGTGTGAGGTGTATAATTGTAATTAATGTGATTAGTTGTAATAGTGAATTATTAGTAGTATAAATAGGTGATTAGAGTTCATTGTAACACACACCAAGTATTGAAATACTTAATCTCTCTCTAATCTCTCTCTCTTTATATTATAAGCTATATTATCATTATAATCTTAATATAAGTATAATTATAATAAAATAATCTTAATATAATATTAATCACAATTAATATTTTTATAACACGTTATCAGCACGACCGCTCTCCGTCGTCAAGATCAACCTCCGTCGAAGATCTCGTACGAGTTTAGTCGAGGTACGGTAATTTAATATTTAATTTATACTAATCATATATTAATTGTGATTAATTTAAAAATATATATTATAAAAGTATATTTTAAAAGTTTTATAACTAAACGCCAATACCCGAGTGGTTTCGCGGAATATCGTTCACTATAAGTGACGAGAGGTCCAGATTTCCATACCCCGTGGTGGTGTGTGAATTTTTATTTACGATTTTTTTTTTTATATATTCACGTACACAACACCAAAAGCCCACGAGGTCTTGTGGTTATCCCACCTCAGTAGCGGCATATTATTGATTTTTTGATTGAACAATCTTGAAGTAATTATTGGACCGAATAGTTTTGGACACTGGACAAATTTTATTACCGCAACCTTATCGGAGCTTGGACAATAATTATGAAATAATAAAGAACGAGTTTCATAAAACAATTCATATATTTTATCATTGATTTATATGTTATCTGATTATTATGTTCTTTTTCATGTTATAGAATCATGTCGTTTTATACAAAGATGGATCTTCTGTTGCTTACTTTATTTACGGTGATCCTTACGGCTATGTGGATAATGTTTTTACCAATGTTTTTAAAATATAATTATTAATTATAATTTTTCTTTAATATTATAATTACTGAAATATATTTTATTTTGAAGGATGACGCTTTGTCCGATGTTTGATCTATTACTTATGATTATTATTACGGCGACAGTTATTTGGATGTGGATATCGTTTTTCATTAGAACTTTTACAAAAGAAGATATAAAAGAAGATTAATTATAATTTTCCTTTTAATATTTTAATGATGATTTTATTTTTATGATATCAATATATTGAATTTGGCAAACTTTGATTTATCACTCTCGATTTTATACTTGCTAGTGATTTACGCAATTACTTCGGTATATTATAAAGCATTCACCACGTTCAGTCCATCGGATATAATACGAATAAATATCGTGAGAAAATGATCAGAAAATATTATGATGGATGAATGAAAAACATAAGTCCGACTAAATGATTATGTTGCATTCCCTGAAGTGAATGTATGCGCAAATAATAAAAGTGGTCGTGAACATTATATTTACCGTGGTTATTATTAATATTTCCCCCGAAGTGGACAACTAGTATATGATTGAGAAAGATGTATTGAGCAATATAAAGATTATTATATATTATCGTTGGTTATTATTCGCACCCAAAGATCCCGTTGATCTTTATAAAGAGCAATTAAAAGTGAAGTGTCGATGAAATTAAATTTTGCTCAAGATTACGATATTTCAGAAAATTGGTGCTAGATCCTATGCTCATTTGAATATTTTGGTTTTTGTTAAAGATCCAAATAAAGAAAACTGAAGTGTCGTTATAAATTTTATTTAAGCATTATTTATTTATTATTTTATCTTTATATATATAATTTTATTTTGACGCTTATTTATTTAATAATTCTAGTTATTATATATTTATCAATACAATGGATACAAGCATGTGCAATGGGGAGTTATGTCTTGCAGATTGTGCAACGACTAATACGATTCTAAGAAATAAGAAATATTTCTCCCATCTTGAAATGAAAGAAACAAGTGTTATCACTATATCGGGTAGCACAAATATAATTGAGGGCTCCGGAAGAGCCAATGTTATACTGCCCAGAGGGACAAGGCTAATAATTGATAATGCCTTATATTCTCCTAAGTCTCAAAGAAATTTATTGAGCTTTAAAGCTATTCGACATAATGGATATCACATTGAGACTGCAGAAAAGAGAAATATTGAATATTTGCACATTACAAAAGTGGTTTCGAATGATAAACGAGTTGTTGAAATATTACATTCATTTGACTCTGGATTGTATTATACGTATGTTAAAACAATTGAATCGCATGCTATCGTAAACCAGAAGTTTACTAATGATAATACATTTGTTGTTTGGCATGACCGGTTGGGCCATCCCGGTTCAATTATGATGCGGAGAATAATTCAAAATTCACGTGGACATTTAATGAAGAACCAGAAGATTCTTCAATCTAATGAATTATCATGTGCTGCTTGCTCTAAAGGGAAGTTGATTATTCGGCAATCACCAGTAAAAATAAAGAATGAATCCATAAGGTTTTTGGAGCGTATACAAGGTGATATTTGTGGACCGATACATCCATCGTGTGGACCATTTAGATATTTCATGGTATTGATTGATGCATCAACTAGATGGTCTCATGTGTGTTTGTTATCAACACGGAATGTAGCTTTTGCGAGATTGCTTGCTCAGTTGATTCGATTAAGAGCACATTTTCCGGACTTTCCAATAAAGAAAATACGCCTTGATAATGCTGGTGAATTTACTTCCAAGGCATTTAATGAATATTGCATGTCTATTGGAATTGATGTTGAGCACCCCGTGCCACATGTACATACGCAAAACGGTCTTGCAGAATCGTTGATTAAAAGGCTGCAATTAATTGCAAGACCATTATTAATGAAGTCGAAACTTCATTCATCTTGTTGGGGACATGCTATATTACATGCAGCGGCACTAATCCGCATCAGGCCAACAAGTTATAACGATATCTCCCCGATACAAATGGTTTATGGTCAGGAACCAAATATTTCCCATCTGAGAATTTTTGGATGTGCGGTATATGTTCCAATTGCTCCACCACAACGCACTAAGATGGGACCTCAAAGGAGGTTGGGAATATATGTCGGATTTGAATCTCCATCGATAATAAAATATTTAGAACCTCTAACTGGAGATTTATTTACGGCTAGATTTGCCGATTGTCATTTCGATGAATCGAATTTTCCGACATTAGGGGGAGAAAAGAAACAGCTGGAAATGAGTATTAGTTGGAATGAATTATCGCTAAATCATTATGATCCTCGAACGAAAGAATGTGAACTAGAAGTTCAAAAGATAATTCATTTACAAGGATTAGCTAATCAACTGCCAGATAGCTTTACTGACCTTAAAAGAGTGACTAAGTCACATATACCAGCTGTTAATGCTCCTGCAAAAGTTAATGTTCCTGGAGAACATATAATGATCGAGCCTAAGCCACAACTAAAACGTGGTAGGCCTCGGGTTCCAAAGATAAAAATCCTCGAAAAAGAAAAGGAGCAAATAATAAGAATGGTCCAGTCGAGGATTTATCGACTCTAGAAGAGTCAATGGGCATTAATGATTATGATAATGAAATCAGGTACCTGAAATTTTGAAATAATGATAATGAAGAGATCTCGATAAATTATGCCCAAAATGGAATTAGATGGAACCGAGAAAAAGTCAACGTTGACAATAAATTCTCATTTAACGTAGCGCTACATGAAATGAATGAGATAAATGAGAATGAGGATCATGAACCAGGGTCTGTAAAAGAATGCAGACAAAGAAATGATTGGCCAAAATGGAAAGATGCAATCGAGGCAGAATTAAAATCACTTGAGAAACGAAAAGTTTTCGGACCTGTAGTCCGCATACCAGAAAATGTAAAGCCGGTTGGATATAAATGGGTTTTCATTAGAAAGAGAAATGAAAACGGTGAAATTGTGAGATACAAAGCACGGCTTGTTGCACAAGGCTTTTCACAACGACCTGGTATTGATTATGAGGAGACGTATTCTCCTGTGGTGGATGCAACTACTTTTCGTTATTTAATTAGTCTGGCAGTACGTGAAGGACTCGATATGCGTCTAATGGATGTTGTCACCGCTTATTTATATGGATCACTTGATAGTGATATATATATGAAACTTCCCGAGGGATTTCAGTTACCTGAAAATTCAGGGCCCCGAAATGAGTACTCAATCAAGCTAAATAAATCGCTTTATGGATTAAAGCAATCTGGGCGTATGTGGTATAATCGCCTAAGTGAATATTTATCGAAAGAGGGGTATAAAAATGATCAAACTTGCCCGTGCATATTTATGAAAAGATCTGGAAATGAATTTGTCATCATTTCAGTTTATGTTGATGATATTAACATAATTGGAACTCCTGAAGAGTTATCAAAAGCCGTTAATTGTTTGAAAAAGAGTTTGAAATGAAAGATCTCGGTAAAACGAAATTTTGTCTTGGACTGCAAATTGAATATTTAAAGAATGGGATATTCGTACATCAAGAGACTTATACGAAAAAGGTATTGAAAAGATTTTATATGGATAAAGCTCATCCATTGGATACTCCAATGATTGTTCGATCTTTAGATGTGAATAAAGATCCGTTTAGACCTTGCGAAAACGATGAAGAACTACTTGGTCCTGAAGTACCATATCTCAGTGCTATTGGAGCCCTAATGTATTTAACGAGTCATACGCGACCTGATATAGCGTTCGCTGTGAATCTATTGGCGAGATATAGTTCGTCACCGACTCGTAGACATTGGAATGGAATTAAGCGGATTTTTCGATACCTTCAAGGAACAACTGATATGGGATTGTTCTATTCTAATGAATCAAAAACAGATTTGATTGGGTATGCAGATGCTGGTTTTCTATCTGACCCACATAATGCTCGATCGCAAACGGGCTATTTATTTACACATGGCGGAACCGCTATTTCATGGCGGTCAGTTAAACAAAGTTTAACGGCTACTTCTTCTAATCATGCGGAAATTTTAGCTATTCATGAAGCTAGCCGAGAATGTGTTTGGTTGCGATCGATAATTGAGCATATACAACAAACAGTGGGCTAGTATCGAAAAAGTTACTTCCTACGATTTTATATGAAGATAATGCTGCATGCATTGCCCAATTAAAGGAAGGATATATTAAGGGAGATAGAACAAAGCATATTTCACCAAAATTTTCTTTACACATGATTTAGAGAAAAATGGTGATATTGATGTACAACAAGTGCGATCAAGTGAAAATCTTGCAGATTTATTCACGAAAGCACTTCCCCCAATAATTTTCAAAAGATTGGTATATTCAATTGGAGTTCGAAAACTTCGAGATCTTAAATGATGTCATCATCAGGGGGAGTAAATACGCGTTGCACTCTTTTTCCCTTCACTGAGGTTTTTCCCATGTGGTTTTCCCAGTAAGGTTTTTAATGAGGCAACAATCGAAAGCGTATCTAAAAGAATCATGTACTCTTTTTCCTTCATTAGGTTTTTATCCCATTGGGTTTTTCCTAATAAGGTTTTAACGAGGCATATTCTTTGAAAACATCCAAGGGGGAGTATTATGAAATAATATTAATGTGGATGTTTTAAATAATAATATTAGTTAAATGATTGATTATTTGGAAGTATTGTATTAATTGATGAGATGATAAGATGAAGTGTTTAATTGAAAAGTTTGTATTTTAGTGTGAGGTGTATAATTGTAATTAATGTGATTAGTTGTAATAGTGAATTATTAGTAGTATAAATAGGTGATTAGAGTTCATTGTAACACACACCAAGTATTGAAATACTTAATCTCTCTCTAATCTCTCTCTCTTTATATTATAAGCTATATTATCATTATAATCTTAATATAAGTATAATTATAATAAAATAATCTTAATATAATATTAATCACAATTAATATTTTTATAACATAATAATAATTTTCCTTTCTTTCCATTTTATTTATATTATTATGAAATAATTAAATGTGGATGTTTTAAATAATAATATTAGTTAAATTATTGATGATTTGGAAGTATTATATTAAATGATGATAATGTGATAAGATGATAAGATGATGTGTTTAATTGAAGAGTTTGTATTTTAGTGTGAGGTGTATAATTGTAATTAATGTGATTAGTTGTAATAGTGAATTATTAGTAGTATAAATAGGTGATTAGAGTTCATTGTAAATCACACCAAGTATTGAAATACTTAATCTCTCTCTAATCTCTCTCTCTTTATTATTATAAGCTATATTATCATTATAATCTTAGTATAATTATAATAAAATAATTTTAATATAATATTAATCACAATTAATATTTTTATAACACGTTATCAGTACGACCGCTCTCCGTCGTCAAGATCAACCTCCGTCGAAGATCTCGTACGAGTTTAGTCGATGTACGGTAATTTAATATTTAATTTATACTAATCATATATTAATTGTGATTAATTTAAAACTATATATTATAAAAGTATATTTTAAAAGTTTTATAACTAAACGCCAATACCCGAGTGGTTTCGCGGAATATCGTTCACTATAAGTGACGAGAGGTCCAGATTTCCGTATCCCGTGGTGGTGTGTGGAATTTTTATTTACGATTTATTTTTTTATATATATTCACGTACACAACACTAAAAGCCCACTAGGTCTTGTGGTTATCCCCAACTCAGTAGCGACATATTATTAATTTATTTATTGAGCAATTTTGAAGTTATTATTGGATCGAACAGATTTTGGACAATGAACAAATTTTATTACCACAATCTTACCCAAACTTGGATAATAATTATGAAATAATAAAGAACGCATTTTATGAAACTATACATATATTTTATCATTGATTTATATGTTATCTGGTTATTATGTTCTTATTCATCTTATAGAATCATGTCGTTTTATACAAAGATGGATCTTCTGTTGCTTACTTTATTTACGGTGATCCTTACTGCTATGTGGATAATATTTTTACCAATGTTTTTAAAATATAATTATTAATTATAATTTTTCTTTAATATTATAATTACTGAAATATATTTTATTTTGAAGGATGACGCTTTGTCCGATGTTTGATCTATTACTTATGATTATTATTACGGCGACAGTTATTTGGATGTGGATATCGTTTTTCATTAGAACTTTTACAAAAGAAGATTAATTATAATTTTTCCTTTTAATATTTTAATGATGATTTTATTTTTATGATATCAATATATTGAATTTGGCAAACTTTGATTTATCACTCTCGATTTTATACTTGCTAGTGATTTACGCAATTACTTCGGTATATTATAAAGCATTCACCACGTTCAGTCCATCGGATATAATACGAATAAATATCGTGAGAAAATGATCAGAAAATATTATGATGGATGAATGAAAAACATAAGTCCGACTAAATGATTATGTTGCATTCCCTGAAGTGAATGTATGCGCAAACAATAAAAGTGGTCGTGAACATTATATTTACCGTGGTTATTATTAATATTTTCCCCGAAGTGGACAACTAGTATATGATTGAGAAAGATGTATTGAGCAATATAAAGATTATTATATATTATCGTTGGTTATTATTCGCACCCAAAGATCCCGTTGATCTTTATAAAGAGCAATTAAAAGTGAAGTGTCGATGAAATTAAATTTTGCTCAAGATTACGATATTTCAGAAAATTGGTGCTAGATCCTATGCTCATTTGAATATTTTGGTTTTTGTTAAAGATCCAAATAAAGAAAACTGAAGTGTCGTTATAAATTTTATTTAAGCATTATTTATTTATTATTTTATCTTTATATATAATTTTATTTTGACGCTTATTTATTTAATAATTCTAGTTATTATATATTTATCAATACAATGGATACAAGCATGTGCAATGGGGAGTTATGTCTTGCAGATTGTGCAACGACTAATACGATTCTAAGAAATAAGAAATATTTCTCCCATCTTGAAATGAAAGAAACAAGTGTTATCACTATATCGGGTAGCACAAATATAATTGAGGGCTCCGGAAGAGCCAATGTTATACTGCCCAGAGGGACAAGGCTAATAATTGATAATGCCTTATATTCTCCTAAGTCTCAAAGAAATTTATTGAGCTTTAAAGCTATTCGACATAATGGATATCACATTGAGACTGCAGAAAAGAGAAATATTGAATATTTGCACATTACAAAAGTGGTTTCGAATGATAAACGAGTTGTTGAAATATTACATTCATTTGACTCTGGATTGTATTATACGTATGTTAAAACAATTGAATCGCATGCTATCGTAAACCAGAAGTTTACTAATGATAATACATTTGTTGTTTGGCATGACCGGTTGGGCCATCCCGGTTCAATTATGATGCGGAGAATAATTCAAAATTCACGTGGACATTTAATGAAGAACCAGAAGATTCTTCAATCTAATGAATTATCATGTGCTTGCTCTAAAGGGAAGTTGATTATTCGTCCATCACCAGTAAAATAAAGAATGAATCCATAAGATTTTTGGAGCGTATACAAGGTGATATTTGTGGACCGATAATCCATCGTGTGGACCATTTAGATATTTCATGGTATTGATTGATGCATCAACTAGATGGTCTCATGTGTTTTGTTATCAACACGGAATGTAGCTTTTGCGAGATTGCTTGCTCAGTTGATTCGATTAAGAGCACATTTTTCGGACTTTCCAATAAAGAAAATACGCCTTGATAATGCTGGTGAATTTACTTCCAAGGCATTTAATGAATATTGCATGTCTATTGGAATTGATGTTGAGCACCCCGTGCCACATGTACATACGCAAAACGGTCTTGCAGAATCGTTGATTAAAAGGCTGCAATTAATTGCAAGACCATTATTAATGAAGTCGAAACTTCATTCATCTTGTTGGGGACATGCTATATTACATGCAGCGGCACTAATCCGCATCAGGCCAACAAGTTATAACGATATCTCCCCGATACAAATGGTTTATGGTCAGGAACCAAATATTTCCCATCTGAGAATTTTTGGATGTGCGGTATATGTTCCAATTGCTCCACCACAACGCACTAAGATGGGACCTCAAAGGAGGTTGGGAATATATGTCGGATTTGAATCTCCATCGATAATAAAATATTTAGAACCTCTAACTGGAGATTTATTTACGGCTAGATTTGCCGATTGTCATTTCGATGAATCGAATTTTCCGACATTAGGGGGAGAAAAGAAACAGCTGGAAATGAGTATTAGTTGGAATGAATTATCGCTAAATCATTATGATCCTCGAACGAAAGAATGTGAACTAGAAGTTCAAAAGATAATTCATTTACAAGGATTAGCTAATCAACTGCCAGATAGCTTTACTGACCTTAAAAGAGTGACTAAGTCACATATACCAGCTGTTAATGCTCCTGCAAAAGTTAATGTTCCTGGAGAACATATAATGATCGAGCCTAAGCCACAACTAAAACGTGGTAGGCCTCGGGTTCCAAAGATAAAAATCCTCGAAAAAGAAAAGGAGCAAATAATAAGAATGGTCCAGTCGGGATTTATCGACTCTAGAAGAGTCAATGGGCATTAATGATTATGATAATGAAATCAGGTACCTGAAATTTTGAAATAATGATAATGAAGAGATCTCGATAAATTATGCCCAAAATGGAATTAGATGGAACCGAGAAAAAGTCAACGTTGACAATAAATTCTCATTTAACGTAGCGCTACATGAAATGAATGAGATAAATGAGAATGAGGATCATGAACCAGGTCTGTAAAAGAATGCAGACAAAGAAATGATTGGCCAAAATGGAAAGATGCAATCGAGGCAGAATTAAAATCACTTGAGAAACGAAAAGTTTTCGGACCTGTAGTCCGCATACCAGAAAATGTAAAGCCGGTTGGATATAAATGGGTTTTCATTAGAAAGAGAAATGAAAACGGTGAAATTGTGAGATACAAAGCACGGCTTGTTGCACAAGGCTTTTCACAACGACCTGGTATTGATTATGAGGAGACGTATTCTCCTGTGGTGGATGCAACTACTTTTCGTTATTTAATTAGTCTGGCAGTACGTGAAGGACTCGATATGCGTCTAATGGATGTTGTCACCGCTTATTTATATGGATCACTTGATAGTGATATATATATGAACTTCCCGAGGGATTTCAGTTACCTGAAAATTCAGGGCCCCGAAATGAGTACTCAATCAAGCTAAATAAATCGCTTTATGGATTAAAGCAATCTGGGCGTATGTGGTATAATCGCCTAAGTGAATATTTATCGAAAGAGGGTATAAAAATGATCAAACTTGCCCGTGCATATTTATGAAAAGATCTGGAAATGAATTTGTCATCATTTCAGTTTATGTTGATGATAACATAATTGGAACTCCTGAAGAGTTATCAAAAGCCGTTAATTGTTTGAAAAAAGAGTTTGAAATGAAAGATCTCGGTAAAACGAAATTTTGTCTTGGACTGCAAATTGAATATTTAAAGAATGGGATATTCGTACATCAAGAGACTTATACGAAAAAGGTATTGAAAAGATTTTATATGGATAAAGCTCATCCATTGGATACTCCAATGATTGTTCGATCTTTAGATGTGAATAAAGATCCGTTTAGACCTTGCGAAAACGATGAAGAACTACTTGGTCCTGAAGTACCATATCTCAGTGCTATTGGAGCCCTAATGTATTTAACGAGTCATACGCGACCTGATATAGCGTTCGCTGTGAATCTATTGGCGAGATATAGTTCGTCACCGACTCGTAGACATTGGAATGGAATTAAGCGGATTTTTCGATACCTTCAAGGAACAACTGATATGGGATTGTTCTATTCTAATGAATCAAAAACAGATTTGATTGGGTATGCAGATGCTGGTTTTCTATCTGACCCACATAATGCTCGATCGCAAACGGGCTATTTATTTACACATGGCGGAACCGCTATTTCATGGCGGTCAGTTAAACAAAGTTTAACGGCTACTTCTTCTAATCATGCGGAAATTTTAGCTATTCATGAAGCTAGCCGGAATGTGTTTGGTTGCGATCGATAATTGAGCATATACAACAAACTAGTGGGCTAGTATCGAAAAAGTTACTTCCTACGATTTTATATGAAGATAATGCTGCATGCATTGCCCAATTAAAGGAAGGATATATTAAGGGAGATAGAACAAAGCATATTTCACCAAAATTTTCTTTACACATGATTTAGAGAAAAATGGTGATATTGATGTACAACAAGTGCGATCAAGTGAAAATCTTGCAGATTTATTCACGAAAGCACTTCCCCCAATAATTTTCAAAAGATTGGTATATTCAATTGGAGTTCGAAAACTTCGAGATTTAAATGATGTCATCATCAGGGGGAGTAAATACGCGTTGCACTCTTTTTCCCTTCACTGAGGTTTTTCCCATGTGGTTTTCCCAGTAAGGTTTTTAATGAGGCAACAATCGAAAGCGTATCTAAAAGAATCATGTACTCTTTTTCCTTCATTAGGTTTTTATCCCATTGGGTTTTTCCTAATAAGGTTTTAACGAGGCATATTCTTTGAAAACATCCAAGGGGGAGTATTATGAAATAATTAAATGTGGATGTTTTAAATAATAATATTAGTTAAATTATTGATGATTTGGAAGTATTATATTAAATGATGATAATGTGATAAGATGATAAGATGGGGTGTTTAATTGAAGAGTTTGTATTTTAGTGTGAGGTGTATAATTGTAATTAATGTGATTAGTTGTAATAGTGAATTATTAGTAGTATAAATAGGTGATTAGAGTTCATTGTAAATCACACCAAGTATTGAAATACTTAATCTCTCTCTAATCTCTCTCTCTTTATTATTATAAGCTATATTATCATTATAATCTTAGTATAATTATAATAAAATAATTTTAATATAATATTAATCACAATTAATATTTTTATAACATATATTAATTAATATAAGAGTTATTTAATTATTACATGATGATATGATCTGTTCAGTTTCATTTCTGCGACAAGTTGGTCTAACTCTAAGAGGCCCATTAGACTCTCCTCTTAATGGGTTACAAATAGAGTAGCAAAAACGTATATGGAGAGAGAGATAGAGAATGCAAAACTTGTAGAAACAAAACAAAAGCATAAGGTTTATTATTATCTTGATGATAAGGTAATACGAAAGAACTACTGAGGAGAGCACTCAGCGCAGGCGAAATGCCCACTGGCCCGACAGCTAGTGCAAGAAGCGTATCTTGATTTTGATTTCTCGAAGGGGACAATCAAAGTAAACGGACCTCCTTGTCTGATTCTCCCGGCGCCTTTGCACTTGGGACATGCTATCAGCTTCAAGTCGCCGCATTTCTTGCACATCCCTAGCGAGCTGATTTGGACGAACATTGATGGGTGACGACGGCTTCGATCGATGGGTCTTAAATGGATATGTGTACGATGATTGAGAGTTGTTTGGTTATTACCTGCGCTGAGAAAAAGAGATGAATGAATCGATTCTGGGAGCAGAAACTGTTGCAGACAGCAGAAGCACTCCAACTGCATAGCCTGCTATTTCGTTTGCTGTTATGTGTTCAAACATTTTTCTTCCTTTTTCCTTCTTTGTTTCTGATGATGATAAGCTTTTCGCGGATGATATTGAATGAACTGATAACTAACATAGCACAATCTGTCTTATCAATATCTGACTTGGGAATGAATAATATATTATTAATTATTAGTGAAGCGTTTACATAATGGCCTATTAGCTCAGTTGGTTAGAGCGTCGTGCTAATAACGCGAAGGTCACAGGTTCGAGACCTGTATTGGCCATTTTTTTTTATTTTTATCATTTTTATTTTATTATTATTTTAAAGGCTTAATGTTCTTTGGTCTCGTATTTTAAGGAGATGACATTATAGGGACAACTAATTTAGGGGTTGGCAAAATACGGACAATAACTTTCGAAAAAATGGCAATTTAGGGACATTATACGCTCCGACCATGTATGTTGATCCAAATCCGCTGATGTAACGTCCGACTCGCTGACATGTGCGCTTTAATGGCTCGACACATCATTAAAAGTATCCGATGTGGCGCCACGTCATCGTCTGAAATTATAAAAATAAGAACAAAATCGATGAGGACTTCAACCTAAAATCGCACGTCGGATACTTTTAATAATGTGTCGAGCCATTAAAACGCACATGTCAGCGGATCGGGTGTTACATCAGCTGGTTTGAGTCAAAATACATGGTCGCAGCGTATAATGTCCATAAATTGTCATTTTTCGAAAGTTATTATCCGTATTTTGTCAATCCCTAAATTAGGGGTCCATATTCCCTAAATTATGGGGGGGGGGTGGGGGGTGGGGGAACATTAAGCGTGGTTAAAAAAATAATTTAAATTCATAGTTTTACTTCTTTTTTGTTAACCTATCAATTTTTGCTTTTATTATTTTTAGTAAAATATAATTTTCAGAATTCCAAACCACACAATCAATCATCAACCCAAAGTAGGGTTTTGTTCAATCAAACAACTGCCGCAATTCCGCACTCAGCAAAATAAGCACACACGATCATATATCCGCTTGAATTCTCTTGCCTCTTGGGAAAACTCTAAAGAAAATCACCCCAGTTGGAGAAATGAGCGGTTTGGAAGAAGAAAAGCCCTCTGAGGCACCCATCGACCTCGATGATTTTGAAGTGACTAAAGAAGGGGAGGCAGAGATTCTGAGGCACAGAAAAAACGAAGTCTTTTACAACAAAACTCAGGTTCTGTTTTTTTTTTTTTTTGGGTTTATTTTTTGTTCGTCATTCCTATGTTTTTTTTTTTGGTTCGTTAAGGATTTCTTTTTATGGGATTGTAGATCATGGGATGTTGTGAATTTGAGTCTAGGTTTGGCGTGCTCCTTGTTTTTTAACTGCTTCCTTTTGTGTATTTAATTTTGGGAATGTCGATGGCTTCAATTGATGGTTTTGATAAGTCGATTTTAGAATCCTTTTTCTTCTGTCATTGAATTGATATAAAGAAAATTGGTTTTGTTTTTTTCAAAGATTTTGTTTCGTGGTGAAATGTTTGATAATGGTGATATGCTGCCAGGTCAATAACAGAGACATGTCTATTGCTGTTTTGAGAACATTTATCTCGAAGCGTAAACAAGAGCATGAGGCCATGTCGTCGAATAGAAAGAGGAGTGGACATAAGGTTAGTCATGAAAATGGTGAACTGAAACAAGATCAAGATACTATGGATTCTTCAATTCCATGTAATGGAAAAATAAATGGAGAATGTGATGTCTCTGAAGAGAACGCTCATGACGATGAGCCCTGTGCCTCATCTGAAGATCCGTTGAAAATCAATGAGGGAAAAAACAGGGAACTGAAGCCACCACGTGTTTTGGAGGTTATGATTGATTTAATGTGATTAATGTTGGCTTCATTTTGTGTTTCTTAAGTCGCTTTTTGTAGCGCATTGATTCCTTGTATATAAGCTGCTCAACTTGGTTTACATGTGGGATGAACAGGCGCTGTCGGCCTCTGGTCTGAGAGCTTTAAGATATGCTCGTGAAATAGATGAAATCGGTCAAGTTGTTGCCCTGGACAATGACAAAGGTTGCTCTACGTGTCTTAATGCTGGGATGTTTCTTTCTTATGTTTTCATCATATGCATTTCTTATCGGCAAGCCTACATTAGATTAAGGTGCAGTCCTTGAATTTGTTCTAATAACACTTTTTTGTTTGGCAGCATCTGTTGAATCTTGTCGGAGAAATATTAGATTCAACGGTCCCGTGGCACGATCAAAGGTTGAATCAATACATACTGATGCTAGAGTTTACATGCTCACTCACCCAAAAGAATTTGATGTGGTATGCACTTTCTATCCTCATGCCTGGTCAATTCATTTCATGTATGCCCAGCCCTAATTATGCTATTTGTAATATGAAGGTGTTTAGCTTTGTGTATGTGATCAGGTCAGTTTATTACACATACTTCGAAGGCACAATAACATAATAATATTAATGCTGCGAGTAGTGTATGATAATTTATTGCGCATGGTTGGTAATTAATAACAACTGAGGATGCCTTGTTACCGACAAACGAACTTTTTTTCCTTTAGAAAATGCGTAGTTATTTTCAGCAACGTTACATCTTTTCCATATAGAAGGAAATATATCACTTTTGCCAATAACTTTCCATCTTTTTACCGTGCACAAAATATTTCAAACTTCTTACTACTCTATAATTGTCTTCATGTCATATATCGTTACTTCAGGTTGACCTTGATCCTTATGGTGCACCATCTGTTTTCTTGGACTCCGCTGTTCAATCTGTTGTTGATGGAGGCATGCTAATGTGTACAGCAACTGATATGGCTGTGCTTTGTGGTAGCAATGGTGAGGTCTGCTACTCCAAGTAAGGGTTTATCTGTTATTTACGTTTCACTTTTTTTTTTTTTTTTTTTTTTTGCGAAAGAAATTGTGTTCTAATCCAATAGATTCTTATAATCTAGATATGGATCTTATCCTGTGAGAGGAAAATATTGCCACGAGATTGCATTGAGGATTCTTCTAGCTTGTATCGAGGTAAATTGTACTGAGTCTATTGACAAAAAAAACTTGTCGCCTCAAATTGTTTGTTCCATAATCTCATTTCTTATATCAATCTCTGCAAAATAATATTCCATTAAAATGCAGAGCCATGCTAACCGTTACAAGCGCTACATTGTTCCAGTGCTCTCAGTTCAGATAGATTTCTATGTTAGAGTTTTTGTTCGTATCTACAGGTAAGAGTTTCTTGTTCAACTTTATATCACTTAACTTACGTCATGATTCGATCAAACTTAATCCTCTGGCTGTTATTACATTTCCACATTTGATGTAATGTTACTTAATGATATGCAGTTCTGCTAGCGCAATGAAGAACACTCCTTTGAAACTCTCTTATGTCTATCAATGCACTGGCTGTGACTCATTTCATCTACAGCCACTTGGAAGAACTGTCTCCAAGGTAGCACATTATTTTTTTTCACACTTTTTGGCACTTCAATGGGTGACTACATATTTTTCTCTTAAAATTTTATGTCTGCAACATAATACTTGCAGAATAATACAAGTGTAAGGTATCTCCCTGGATTCGGACCCACTGTTTCACAAGAATGTACGGACTGTGGCAAGAAATTCAACATGGGGGGGCCGATATGGTCTGCCCCGATCCATGATATGGAATGGGTAAGCTCAATCCTTGCAGATGTGAAAGCTCACAAAGACAAGTTCCCTGCTTTTGATCGCATATCTGCTGTCTTAACAACAATTTCAGAGGTAACATAAAAATAAATAATCCTGTAAATTTACTTTGGTTGCGTTTTATGCAAAAGTTAAAAATGAAGAACGCAACTTTGATTTTTTATTATTATTAATTTTTTTTTTGAACTTTTTACCCAAGGAATTACCCAATGTTCCTCTGTTCCTGAGCTTGCACAATCTATGTGCGACTTTAAAATGCACATCTCCTTCTGCCGTTGTGTTTCGATCTGCTGTGATCAATGCTGGCTATCGTATCTCTGGAACCCATGTGAACCCGCTCGGGTTAAAGACTGATGCTCCCATGGATGTCATTTGGGATATCATGCGTTGCTGGGTAATATTCATTTAATTGTTTGCTAAATAAATTAATCCATTATATTCCTTAAGATTACCATTCCTTACAGTGCATAAATTTCGGAAAATCTTTCTAGGTTTTGACTCATCCTGTTAAAGCTCAGCCACCAGAACTGCCCGGTAGTGTTATTCTTTCCAAGAAACCCGTTCTTCAGGTAATATAATTGATTGAAAGATATCAACATCAACATTGGGTTTGTGCTAAATTTCGTCAAATACATTATCGCATTTACATTCGCAACTGCAGGCTAATTTTGCTAGAGCTGTGGCGTCGTTGAGCAAAGCCCAGGCTAAGAAAGTTGCTCGGTTTCTACCTAACCCTGAAAGACATTGGGGTCCTAAAGTTAGAGCGGGTCGTCAGATCACAAAGAAACATATATCTCTTCTGGGGGCAGATGCTATTAATGGTATTCTTGGCCAGGAAGAAAAGGATTCTGACCCTGAGGCAAAACGTATGAAGACGGAAGATGAATCTACTTCTGATTTATGAAGTTATTCGTTTGTATTGATCCCTCAAAGCACTGCGACTCTGTTCTGCTGCCTTTTTCCATTGCAAAGAGGAACTTACTCTAATATAAGAGATGGAGCAGCAGAGCGTAAAAATTCTGTTTTTTATGTTGAATTTTCGATTATTTTCATTGACAGTTTTGAGTGTTGTTTTATGTTGCAAGAAGACGATGTCTTTGTATTTTTTTACCAGATAACAGAGTTGTCTTGTTCATTCATGTCTTGTTTGCTGCTTTTTTCTTCTGCTGCTATTCAGTTCAACGTTTTTGTTTTTCTTACGTATGTTATGCGACTCATTTTGACTTTGTTATTAAAGGTAAGTGAAGCAAAGCTATGTTTTATATAATAATCCATTTCTGTTATAAAAATATTAATTGTGATTAATATTATATTAAGATTATTTTATTATAATTATACTTATATTAAGATTATAATGATAATATAGCTTATAATAATAAAGAGAGAGAGATTAGAGAGAGATTAAGTATTTCAATACTTGATGTGTTTTACAATGAACTCTAATCACCTATTTATACTACTAATAATTCACTATTACAACTAATCACATTAATTACAATTATACACCTCACACTAAAATACAAACTTTTCAATTAAACACATCATCTTATCATCTTATCATCTCATCAACATTTAATACAATACTTCCAAATAATCAATCATTTAATTAATATTATTATTTAAAACATCCACATTAATATTATTTCATAATACTCCCCCTTGGATGTTTTCAAAGAATATGCCTCGTTAAAACCTTATTAGGAAAAACCCAATGGGATAAAAACCTAATGAAGGAAAAAGAGTACATGATTCTTTTAGATACGCTTTCGATTGTTGCCTCATTAAAAACCTTACTGGGAAAACCACGTGGGAAAAACCTCAGTGAAGGAAAAAAAGAGTGCAACGCGTATTTACTCCCCCTGATGATGACATAATTTAAGATCTCGAAGTTTTCGAACTCCAATTGAATATACCAATATTTTGAAAATTATTGGGGGAAGTGCTTTCGTGAATAAATCTGCAAGATTTTCACTTGATCGCACTTGTTGTACATCAATATCACAATTTTTCTCTAAATCATGTGTAAAGAAAAATTTTGGTGAAATATGCTTTGATCTATCTCCCTTAATATATCATTCCTTTAATTGGGCAATGCATGCAGCATTATCTTTATATAAAATCGTAGGAAGTAACTTTTTCGATACTAGCCCACTAGTTTGTTGTATATGCTCAATTATCGATCGCAACCAAACACATTCTCGGCTAGCTTCATGAATAGCTAAAATTTCCGCATGATTAGAAGAAGTAGCCGTTAAACTTTGTTTAACTGGCCGCCATGAAATAGCAGTTCCGCCATGTGTAAATAAATAGCCCGTTTGCGATCGACCATTATGTGGGTCAGATAGAAAACCAGCATCTGCATACCCAATCAAATCTGTTTTTGATTCATTAGAATAGAACAATCCCATATCAGTTGTTCCTTGAAGGTATCGAAAAATCCGCTTAATTCAATTCCAATGTCTACGAGTCGGTGACGAACTATATCTCGCCAATAGATTCACAACGAACGCTATATCAGGTCGCGTATGACTCGTTAAATACATTAGGGCTCCAATAGCACTGAGATATGGTACTTCAGGACCAAGTAGTTCTTCATCGTTTTCGCAAGGTCTAAACGGATCTTTATTCACATCTAAAGATCGAACAATCATTGGAGTATCCAATGGATGAGCTTTATCCATATAAAATCTTTTCAATACCTTTTTCGTATAAGTCTCTTGATGTATGAATATCCCATTCTTTAAATATTCAATTTGCAGTCCAAGACAAAATTTCGTTTTACCGAGATCTTTCATTTCAAACTCTTTTTTCAAACAATTAACGGCTTTTGATAACTCTTCATGAGTTCCAATTATGTTAATATCATCAACATAAACTGAAATGATGACAAATTCATTTCCAGATCTTTTCATAAATATGCACGGGCAAGTTTGATTATTTTTATATCCCTCTTTCGATAAATATTCACTTAGGCGATTATACCACATACGCCCAGATTGCTTTAATCCATAAAGCGATTTATTTAGCTTGATTGAGTACTCATTTCGGGGCCCTGAATTTTCAGGTAACTGAAATCCCTCGGGAAGTTTCATATATATATCACTATCAAGTGATCCATATAAATAAGCGGTGACAACATCCATTAGACGCATATCGAGTCCTTCACGTACTGCCAGACTAATTAAATAACGAAAAGTAGTTGCATCCACCACAGGAGAATACGTCTCCTCATAATCAATACCAGGTCGTTGTGAAAAGCCTTGTGCAACAAGCCGTGCTTTCTATCTCACAATTTCACCGTTTTCATTTCTCTTTCTAATGAAAACCCATTTATATCCAACCGGCTTTACATTTTCTGGTATGCGGACTACAGGTCCGAAAACTTTTCGTTTCTCAAGTGATTTTAATTCTGCCTCGATTGCATCTTTCCATTTTGGCCAATCATTTCTTTGTCTGCATTCTTTTACAGACCCTGGTTCATGATCCTTATTCTCATTTATCTCATTCATTTCATGTAGCGCTACGTTAAATGAGAATTTATTGTCAACGTTGACTTTTTCTCGGTTCCATCTAATTCTATTTTGGGCATAGTTTATCGAGATTTCTTCATTATCATTATTTTCATAAATTTCAGGTACTTGATTTTCATTATCATAATCATTAATGCCCATTGACTCTTCTGGAGTCGATAAATCCCCGACTAGACCATTCTTATTATTTGCTCCTTTTCTTTTTCGAGGATTTTTATCTTTGGAACCCGATGGCCTACCACGTTTTAGTTGTGGCTTAGGCTCGATCATTATATGTTCTTCAGGAACATTAACTTTTGCAGGAGCATTAACAGCTGGTATATGTGAGTTAGTCACTCTTTTAAGGTCAGTAAAGCTATCTGGCAGTTGATTAGCTAATCCTTGTAAATGAATTATCTTTTGAACTTCTAGTTCACATTCTTTCGTTCGAGGATCATAATGATTTAGCGATAATTCATTCCAACTAATACTCATTTCCAGCTGTTTCTTTTTTCCCCCTAATGTCGGAAAATTCGATTCATCGAAATGACAATCGGCAAATCTAGCCGTAAATAAATCTCCAGTTAGAGGTTCTAAATAATTTATTATCGATGGAGATTCAAATCCGACATATATTCCCAACCTCCTTTGAGGTCCCATCTTAGTGCGTTGTGGTGGAGCAATTGGAACATATACCGCACATCCAAAAATTCTCAGATGGGAAATATTTGGTTCCTGACCATAAACCATTTGTATCGGGGAGATATCGTTATAACTTGTTGGCCTGATGCGGATTAGTGCCGCTGCATGTAATATAGCATGTCCCCAACAAGATGAATGAAGTTTCGACTTCATTAATAATGGTCTTGCAATTAATTGCAGCCTTTTAATCAACGATTCTGCAAGACCGTTTTGCGTATGTACATGTGGCACGGGGTGCCAACATCAATTCCAATAGACATGCAATATTCATTAAATGCCTTGGAAGTAAATTCACCAGCATTATCAAGGCGTATTTTCTTTATTGGAAAGTCCGGAAAATGTGCTCTTAATCGAATCAACTGAGCAAGCAATCTCGCAAAAGCTACATTCCGTGTTGATAACAAACACACATGAGACCATCTAGTTGATGCATCAATCAATACCATGAAATATCTAAATGGTCCACACGATGGATGTATCGGTCCACAAATATCACCTTGTATACGCTCCAAAAATCTTATGGATTCATTCTTTATTTTTATTGGTGATGGACGAATAATCAACTTCCCTTTAGAGCAAGCAGCACATGATAATTCATTAGATTGAAGAATCTTCTGGTTCTTCATTAAATGTCCACGTGAATTTTGAATTATTCTCCGCATCATAATTGAACCGGGATGGCCCAACCGGTCATGCCAAACAACAAATGTATTATCATTAGTAAACTTCTGGTTTACAATAGCATGCGATTCAATTGTTTTAACATACGTATAATACAATACCGAGTCAAATGAATGTAATATTTCAACAACTCGTTTATCATTCGAAACCACTTTTGTAATGTGCAAATATTCAATATTTCTCTTTTCTGCAGTCTCAATGTGATATCCATTATGTCGAATAGCTTTAAAGCTCAATAAATTTCTTTGAGACTTAGGAGAATATAAGGCATTATCAATTATTAGCCTTGTCCCTCTGGGCAGTATAATATTGGCTCTTCCGGAGCCCTCAATTATATTTGTGCTACCCGATATAGTGATAACACTTGTTTCTTTCATTTCAAGATGGGAGAAATATTTCTTATTTCTTAGAATCGTATTAGTCGTTGCACAATCTGCAAGACATAACTCCCCATTGCACATGCTTGTATCCATTGAATTGATAAATATATAATAACTAGAATTATTAAATAAATAAGCGTCAAAATAAAATTATATATAAAGATAAAATAATAAATAAATAATGCTTAAATAAAATTTATAACGACACTTCAGTTTTCTTTATTTGGATCTTTAACAAAAACCAAAATATTCAAATGAGCATAGGATCTAGCACCAATTTTCTGAAATATCGTAATCTTGAGCAAAATTTAATTTCATCGACACTTCACTTTTAATTGCTCTTTATAAAGATCAACGGATCTTTGGGTGCGAATAATAACCAACGATAATATATAATAATCTTTATATTGCTCAATACATCTTTCTCAATCATATACTAGTTTCCACTTCGGGGGAAATATTAATAATAACCACGGTAAATATAATGTTCACGACCACTTTTATTGTTTGCGCATACATTCACTTCAGGGAATGCAACATAATCATTTAGTCGGACTTATGTTTTTCATTCATCCATCATAATATTTTCTGATCATTTTCTCACGATATTTATTCGTATTATATCCGATGGACTGAACGTGGTGAATGCTTTATAATATACCGAAGTAATTGCGTAAATCACTAGCAAGTATAAAATCGAGAGTGATAAATCAAAGTTTGCCAAATTCAATATATTGATATCATAAAAATAAAATCATCATTAAAATATTAAAAGGAAAAATTATAATTAATCTTCTTTTATATCTTCTTTTGTAAAAGTTCTAATGAAAAACGATATCCACATCCAAATAACTGTCGCCGTAATAATAATCATAAGTAATAGATCAAACATCGGACAAAGCGTCATCCTTCAAAATAAAATATATTTCAGTAATTATAATATTAAAGAAAAATTATAATTAATAATTATATTTTAAAAACATTGGTAAAAACATTATCCACATAGCCGTAAGATCACCGTAAATAAAGTAAGCAACAGAAGATCCATCTTTGTATAAAACGACATGATTCTATAAGATGAATAAGAACATAATAATCAGATAACATATAAATCAATGATAAAATATATGTATAGTTTCATAAAATGCGTTCTTTATTATTTCATAATTATTATCTAAGCTCGGTAAGATTGTGGTAATAAAATTTGTCCATTGTCCAAAATCTGTTCGATCCAATAATAACTTCAAAATTGCTCAATAATAAATTAATATGCCGCTACTGAGGTGGGATAACACAAGACCTCGTGGGCTTTTGTGTTGTGTACGTGAATATATAAAAAAAATAAATCGTAAATAAAAATTCCACACACCACCACGGGGTATGGAAATCTGGACCTCTCGTCACTTATAGTGAACGATATTCCGCGAAACCACTCGGGTATTGGCGTTTAGTTATAAAACTTTTAAAATATACTTTTATAATATATATTTTTAAATTAATCACAATTAATATATGATTAGTATAAATTAAATATTAAATTACCGTACCTCGACTAAACTCGTACGAGATCTTCGACGGAGGTTGATCTTGACGACGGAGAGCGGTCGTGCTGATAACGTGTTATAAAAATATTAATTGTGATTAATATTATATTAAGATTATTTTATTATAATTATACTTATATTAAGATTATAATGATAATATAGCTTATAATAATAAAGAGAGAGATTAGAGAGAGATTAAGTATTTCAATACTTGATGTGTTTTACAATGAACTCTAATCACCTATTTATACTACTAATAATTCACTATTACAACTAATCACATTAATTACAATTATACACCTCACACTAAAATACAAACTTTTCAATTAAACACCTCATCTTATCATCTTATCATCTCATCAACATTTAATACAATACTTCCAAATAATCAATCATTTAACTAATATTATTATTTAAAACATCCACATTAATATTATTTCATAATAATTTCATACATTTTATTTTTCCATTTTTTACTGACAAATCTGATCAACAACGTTATTGTTACATAACAGAAGCCTCCGACCATAATAGATGAACAATCTTCCCCTTTATTACCGAAGAATTACAATGTTTAGTCTGCAGAAAAAGCAGTACTTCCTAACCATCAATTCACTTCCAAGGATCAATTTAAAAAAAAAAAAAAAAAAAAAACTTCATTACAAAGCATATATATGAGAAAACTTCCATTGCAACACAACAACGTTAGCATATTGCCCTCTTATTACCAAGTCCACCTCACTTGCTTTGCGGCGGATTAAGCTCGTCCCAAGCTTGAATCCACGTCTCCATGGCGTCGGCCAGCTTCAGAAAGTACTCGTCTACCTTCCCTAGCTTATCCCTAACCGCCACGGCGAGCTCTTTGTAACACTTCTGCACGGTGGTCGAATCTTTCGACAGGCTCACCCCTTGGAAGAATGGGATGATCTCTTCTTGCCAAAAGATCCCTTTGTACTCTTTCCTCAAGTTCACAAACGGATTGCTCGCCTTGCTGTGCCATATGTACGGTAGCCCCGTCTTCACCCCCAACCCCAAATGATCGCAAATCACCTAAGCGCATATAATATATACACAATCTTTATCATTATAATTATTGAGGGCATATGTATACCCAAATCTTGATGCTATAGTATTAGAATTTGATTATACGTACGCACCTTAATGCACCAACCGGCCCACATATCGTCGTAACGCCCGATGGGCTGGCCGTCTCCCATGAGCCCAAAGTACATTGCCGGCCCAATAAGGTCCCGGTCGAAGCCCAAGTTCATCCCGCACATGGGGAAGAGAGTGCCCTTCGGTATAGTCAGCACTGCGTCCACATAGCTATATAACAAAATATCAATGATACATATTGAGCCTTACAAATTTTGAGAAAAAATGAAGAAAATAATATATATCTAAGAGGAACATATAATGATTAGTACATCTTGTTCCTCTCCCGCGGCTTGACGAGCTGAGTGGGGGCGTCGTAATCGGGTATGTTAAGCCACAGCCCGTGAGACACGGCGGTGGGCACGCCCTCGCGGAGGCTGAAAGGGTACCCGCGGACGAAGTCCGCCCCGTCCCTAAACGGGTCGTACAGCGTGTTGAAGAAGAGGGGAGTCGACGGGCTGAGGAGGTTCTTGATGTGCTGCTCGAGGGCGTTTATGTCTTTTCCCGACGGATCCTTTGCAACCTATTCAAATCATCAAATATTATTATTACATGCACTAATAAAACATACTAGGAAAGCCTGCAAGAAGGTCCAAGACGACGACAAACTACTTACAAAGCAATCGTCGTCAATGGTGTAGATGTACTTCTTCTTGGACACCATGTAGCCGAAGCACCTGCAAGCCGAGTCCTTGAAGGAAATGCACGATGCTTTGGGCCCGAGGATTCGGTTAATGTCGTTTCGATTGTAGAGCTCGTAATCGAACCCCTCGGGCACTTTGATGGTCTTCGACGGGTCGCCGTCCTGGACGATGATGAGATGGTAGGGCTGGAAGAATGGACGCCACATTTCTAGGAAGTCGAGGTTTCGTATGGTCGGTATTACAATGTCCAGCTCGTCTTTGAGTAATGGTGTTGATGCAGCCATTGAATTGACGATGAAAGTGTGTGTAAGAGTGTTTTTTGTTAGAGAAACTATTTGTGTTTAAAGTAAGTTTGTTAACGTTATTAATAGAAGTAGTTGTTCGATTATAGTTAGAGTTTAAGGTTGAGATAAATAAGAGTTGCATTTGAGGGTCAGAAATGGTCGTTGCCCCGCTCTTTGTGGTGCGCCTTTGTGCTATTTTTGTTTTTAACCTTTTTTGTTTTCCTTTAGGGAGTGGTTATTTTTCGTTTGTTATAGACTTTAATTTTTTTTAGAAGGTTAATTTTTCAAGTGAGTAACTATATATAATTAAAATTGTTAAGCGATTCCACTTGAACTCCTTAATATCGCTTGAATAAATATTTCACCGAAAAGATTAAGCATTAAGAGAGTATATTATATTTTAATTTTATACGCTTTATTTCCAATACTCATTCACGTCTACACTGATTTATTTCTTATATAATCTTAGACGTATAATTTTTCTTAAATAGGTGGTCGTAAGAATTCATATCCATAACTTCTCTTAGTTTGAAATCTGATACCATGTTGTATGACTATTCCACCTAAATTAACATTGTTAGGTGTTTGTGCAGATTTGGAATGGAATGCATGGATCATAAGAGAATTAATATCGATGGTTTTGCTAACAACGTCAATATTTTTTAAATTTTAGCAAAAATACAATAACTTAAATCATGGGATACACGATGTAATAAAACTCAACAGGACGTACGCAGTAAGACCGCGACGATCATCGTCGGTACGAGGAAAAAAACCCGTCGTCTTAAACCAGCAGGAGCATCGTTCGGCAGATACGGATACGCATCAGGCGGCGGCATAACGCAGTTATCGCCGTTGAAGTATATCCTCCTCGGAAAAGCCCATCCCTTGTCGAAAGTGAACCTCGATTTTTCCTTCCTAAACAATAGCTCGGACTGGACGATCCCCGACGGGCCCGCCTGCATCAGCAGGTCGTTGTAGTACTTGACGCCCCACAACATCGCCGTATCATCTGTCGTAAGATCATCATAAAATTATCTATGTTAATACCAATATCATCATATAAATAAGCTTAATTATTTATTAGTATGAATTTTAGGGATAGGGACTGACTGATGTGTTGGTAGGGATTGAGTGGCTTGTAGTTGAAGCTGAATGTCTCGGTGAGGTTGTCGAAGTTGGGGTGTTGGACGACTAAGTTCCATTTGGTGTAGTTCATGCGGTAGTTGAAGTTGGTTATGGTGACCTTAACCCGCCAATACTCTTTGTAGTTCACCTTCACGTGCCAGTGTACCCTTATGGGGCACATGTGGCTCGTGCATCGGACCAGAGGGTTCAACCCGTTGGTCTTCCCGTGGCTCGACACCACCGAAGCGAGGTGCGGCGACTTCGGACTGCGCAATAGAAAAAAAAATAAAGAATTGTGTGAAAATTCACGTAATCTTATGAGCTTAACTTTTTTTTTTTCGTTTTGTAAGTTAAGAGGGTTGGGGTCTTTAAAGAACCCAAATGATGAGGTAGCCTTTCAAAATTGAAACAATTTAAGGATACTGTGTATCGGAAACATAATCCTAGGTCGTAACTTCGAGACGTGATCAGAACAAGCCAAATAATTTAGGAACAAATCCCACGTGGCGTCGGAGTTGCTTATAATTTGAAGATAAATCCTTACGTGACCGTTTTATGAAACCCAAATTACGGTTTTGCAATTTAACGAGATTAATTCTCAAAACTGAAGCAATTAAATGACGTCTTTAAATTGCTTCAATTTTAAGAATTAGTGTCGTTAATGAGACTAAATGACACTCTAATTAGGTGTTAGCAATTTAACTAGATTAATTCTCAAAACTGAAGCAATTAAATGAAGTCCTTAAATTGCTTCAATTTTGAGAGTTAGTGTCGTTAATGAGACTAAATGTTACCCAAATTACGGTGTTGCAATTTAACTAGATTAATTCTCAAAACTGAAGCAATTAAATGACGTCAAGATATTTTAAATTATCACCCCCTAACATATGGGACGAAAAAAAGTAGTTAATATCTAAGCGACGATGTGTCAATGATATTAGAAAATATTAAGAATCGAGAGCTTCATCCTAAAATCAATTGATGATAGGTGAAGATGCCTCTTGAGTATATTAAGTGAGTCGAGTGAGTTGAATTATCCGATATGGGATAAAATAGAAATTCTCAACAAAAAAATGGATGCGTTTACGATCATAACTTACTCTACGCAACTCCGGGCCGAGTAAGGTTATTCGGACACCCGCAAGTACAGGCCGGGCACGGTACGACGGTATCATTATAGAACGACGAGAGCGAGACGCAGCAAGACGGAGTTTTCTGCGCCAGAAACTGCGAGTACGTACACGTAACGTTCCACGACACTGCAGTAGCAGAAGAGAAGAACGCCAAAATCTCAAAACATTTCCGCCCCGAAAAAAAAAAAAAAAAAAGGAAGAACAACAAACAAAACCGCATACTCATCGCCTGCGTAGCCCTCCTCCCGTCCTGCGAGACGAACTTGGAGGGCCTCCCGAGCTTCGCGGGCCCACAGCTGTAGCCCGGCCCGGGGGCCTTCAGGGTGAAGTTCTTCGGAATCCTAACCGTCTTGTTGGTGGTCCCCGCCAAGCCCACCGTGACCTGGAAGGAAGTGGCGGCCCCCACCGGGTCCTGGGCCCACGAGTCGAGCACACCTCCCTTGCAGCAGTTGGCGATCTGCTGGCTGTAGGGCGCACCCGGCAGTAGGTCCACGACGGTCGGGTCCCTCTTGCAGCAGTGGGGGATGTTCTGCTTGAACTTGGAGCAGTCGCCTTGCTCCGTGGCTTGACCGCCCGACATGCTCCATATGATCTCTCTCTTGGCCCAGGTCCAGCCTAGGGCCCAGCCCGGCGACTGAATGTGGCGGTACTGTTGGTAGTTGAGCAGCGTTATGACGGCCTGTCGATTTTTCGGTTAGGCCGGCGGGGAAGAAGGGGAGACAATGATCCTTTTTTTTTTCGGACAAGGGGAATGAATACTTACCACGTAGCCATCGGATGTCCAACTGATTATATCCCACTTTACAGTTATATTACCGTTGGGATCGAGCGCATCGTATGCTTCTGTTGTTGAAGTGAAGCTCAAAAAAGAAAACACTACGAATAGTAATGTGATCTTATTATCTGCGACCTTCTTCAAGAGAGTGAGTGACATTTCCTCACAAACTTTGCTTTATATTTAAGTATATTTATGTATTGTCTTTCCTATTAATAGATTAATGGCGAGGGTTTTATTTATAGTATGACGAGGACAACGAAATATATTGAATTCGTTGTTGGCAAAAACGAAGTGGAGTCTTAAAGTATTTATATGGCGACGTTTGGAGTCTTGTGGTGTGATTATGATTAGAGTGCTTTTGTGTTGCTTTGTTTAGAAGATAAATGGATTATTGTATGGAGACATTAATGGATGTGCTTTTACTTACGTAAGCATATAACTCTTTGCATTAAGTAATTGGAAAAGAAAAGAAAAGAAAAAGAATGTATGATGTAATGAATTTAATGGGAAGAACATTACTTGCAACGTACTACTAAGTTATGATTTAATTTCTAGGTTATGATACTTCATCTTTTGTATGATCGTGATTCTTTTGGCTGATACGTGACAAGTGTCCAGTGTTTTTTTGGGATAATTTTTTTTCCTCTTTTTTTTATGTCATGACGTATCCTCCCACAACAGTTTTTTACATCGGTACTAACTTCGGTCAGTTCCTACACTCATATTAACTTTAGCTACAGGTGGATCTAAATCCACTTATATAACTATTGGATGACTCCGATTTTTAGCATGACTAATCCAGACGTAAGTGTTTCGTCTAAATTTCACACAGACTATAATAGTTAAGGAGTTTAAGTAGATTCGAATCCGCAAGCTCTATATGGAGATGTTAACCACAACTCAACCACTTCACCGGATGATTGAATCATTGATTGAAATAGAGATATATCGGGTTTTTGTGCTTTGTATAGTATTTATAAATAGCAAGTATAGTGAGAGGTGCAATTTTAAATAAATAATCATTACTCTAGTGGTGGTAAAACCATCCTTACTTAGAACAGAAGGTCTTGGGTTCGATTCTTATCCTAATCATGAAATTTGAATTGACGAAATCTTTGTCTATGGACACTCTAGGAGTTTGTTAAGACTAGTCTATTTATACATCTAATTTCACATGAGCTTGTCACCAGGGCTTGCCTAGTGTGGCTTAACTTTCACTGTTGTTTGTAGGCTATTGCATTGGCATGAGTTTACCTATCTCTTATGGGGTTCGCGGCGTTACAAAAAAATGAATGAATGAACAATTTTGGGTGGGATAAAATCCAAAATGTTCCACAATGTTTATCATATGGATCAATTTAGTCATCGATGTTTTGCCTAAACCAATTTAGTCCCCAATATTGTCGATTTTGGACCAATTTGGTCATTCCGCCACGATAAAAGTCATTTATAACAGAAATCTCACACGTGGCACATACTAAATCATGTATGGATCGAATTTTAGAATATTTGCAGGATTTGGGGGGTTCGTACTGCTTTCTTCTACTATCAATGAAGCTCGACGAAGCAGATGATCTAGAGTTCATATTCGGATATTTTTAGTTTCGTGCTCTAATTTCAGTAATCATTTCAATTTTATCGATCAATGCACGATTTATTGTGAGGCATGCGTAAGATTTCCGTTAAAATTGACGTTTATCGTGACGGAAGGACCAAATTGATCCAAAATCGACAATATTGAGAATTAAATTAGTTCAGGCGAAACATAAAGAACTAAATTGATATATAAGCTAAACATTATGGACCATTTTGGATTTTATCCCATTTTGGGTCTTGAAACAACTAAGCCCACTTATCTATTAAATGAGCCCAACAAGTAAAAAGAGGTAGTAGGTCAGTCCATTTACCACACGCATATGTAAAGGTCTACGTTGTGCCGTTTCCTCTTCTCATCATCATCGTGCGATTCCGAACCCTAGCTCGACATCTCGAACTCCTCGTATCTCAACAATGGTTTGCCAATCTCTCTCCCTTTTTTTTCTCTTTCCATTATTCTATCTAATATTGATGAATCCTTTCTCATTTGGTTGACTGAATGATTATTTCTTAATGATTTACTGCAGCCGTCGCACAAGACATTCATGATTAAGAAGAAGCTCGCCAAGAAGCAGAGGCAAAACAGGCCTATACCTTATTGGATCCGCATGCGTACGGACAACACCATTCGCTACAACGCTAAGCGTCGCCATTGGCGCCGCACCAAGCTCGGATTTTGAGGATTTGGGTCGAGTTTTTTTCTTCCCAGTATCATCGTTTGTTGAGGGAAGAACAACAAAAATGGTATTTTGTTTGTGTTTATGACTCGTTTAGGGTTCGTCCTTTTGCTTGAGTTTTGTGATGGGAAGACTCTTTTTATGTGGGTTTTAAGATTGAATGATGTTTAATTCCAATTTGAGATTTGAATGAAGTGTTCTAGTTTTTTTGTTAATGGGTTCACAGCTTTAGTTTTTTTTTTTACAGCATATTCTATTATACTATCCTCTTGTTCCTACATCATCGTATCCCTCCTTAGGGCAAAAATGGAGATTGTCTGTCATAGTCTTGAAGCTGAATGAGTAGTCTATTACAACATTGTTGTGCATTGAAAGATAGAAGGATAGTTTTAGGGGTACATCCAAGATTTTTCAAGAATCCAAACATCGTTTGATTTTAAAGATCAGCACATAGAAAAACAATTACTGAAAAGCAGAAGGAAGACGATTCATGCGAATTGGCTGTGATAGAAGGAAGCATAGGCTATCATTTGCCATCGCCCCCAAAGAGGTAGTTGAGCTGAGAGCCGCCACCTGGGGCAGCATGGACCTTTGTTGATGGCCTCTCCTACAATAATAACGCAACAATGACACACACATACACATAGCAAGAAGCTTCAAAGTGAATCAAATGTGTCTTTAACCCAATACTAGAAGAATCAATGCCCCCCAACACGGATTAAGCATTTAATCACAGTATAAGCCGTAAGGGTCAGCAAAACATAGCCAAAGTCGCACAAGAACTATGAAGAGATGGAGGTTGCAGAAGCATCACATACCGTTAAGAAGTTGCCACAATTCTGCCCATCGGCTCTGAAGTAGTTGTTTGTGGCACTCCCGGGAACACCAGCTGGCGTCTTCTTGCCGTCATCGACGGGAGGGGAACTAGCAGATGGCTTAGGGTCGGTGTTGGAACTTTTCGACGCTGCTGCTACCGCTGGTGCTGGTGCTGCAGCTGCTGCTTGAGAGTTGTTTGGCGCCTCACCACCACCAAATAGGTAACCCAGCGAGCTCTGCCCACCACCAGCACTAACTCCACGGCCCATTTTCCCGGCGTAAGTTAATCTGCACAACGACAAGACATGGCATCTCAATATTAAGAAATCTGCACAACGTCAAGACATGGCATCTCAATATTAAAGAAAGAAGCAATTGGAATTAACATATTAATATAAACTAGTCTAATGGGTAAAACAATCGGTCGGAATCTTCAAGAGTTCCACAGCCAAGCATACCAAATCGTACTCCGTCAAGCAAAGCGGAAATAAAACGATCCATCAATGGATATTTGAACAGATCCATTTATTACGAAAAAAAAAAAAAAAATCCGAATCACATGATGAGAATGCGAGGGGAAATAGAGAAATTAACATGGCAGCGTCGATCCACATGAAATTTGAGCAAAATTGGGCATAATGAATCAAAATCCGATGACAAGCAATCGCATTAACGGAATTTTCTGTGCTCAAATCGTTTGAACGCAGACGATTGGGAAAACGAAACGCAAAACAAACAAACTCGAATTCGACGTACCCTATCTGTGGTTCTTAGCGTCAGATCCAAGCTCAGCTCACCCACAGATCGAGAGAATGATTGAATGGTCTGCGGTGGGGCTGAAGGCAGATATTTAAAAGATGCTTCAATAATGGGCCTTTGCGATTTTCAAATTAACTAACCGTTTTAATAAATGAAAATTACATCGATTAATCATCTTAATATTTAATTCTAAAAAAAAAAAAGACATTTACATGGAGAAATTCTATTTCATATTCGAATTACTGCAAACTTAGTGATTATTGACTTCGCACTCTCAATGAATTAAGATTTATGTCCTCTTAATTGGACTTTAGGAAGTGTCATTTTTTCAAGAAGATAAAAGCAAAAACTACTGCAAATTTGAACTTAATAGTCATTATTACAGAGTTTTAGATTGATTTGTGAAAGATTCTTTAGTTCTTTGTGTTCAAACTCTGAATCTTGGTTTCTTTAGGTCTTGTTTTTCTTTTTTCTTTTTTTTCCATTTGCCTTTTATTTCTCTCTTGGGAGCTTTCTTCCATCATGATAGTCAAATGTTACAAAATAAATTTCACGAATTTTTTAGACTCTTTTAAATTCATTTTCATTAATGAAATTTCGTTCGAAACAATAAGGCCTTAAACTAAAATAATAAACTTTGCGACTACGAATGATGAACGACCACCAATCAAGCATGGACTTGGTTTCTTTTACCCGATGTTAGATATTTCGAAAACCCGATAATTTTATTTTTAAATATTATTAATTTTGAGCTTATATATTTTCGTCTTCGGAATCTAATCACTATAATTGAATATGGTTTGATTTTATCATAACCACTTGTATAGTTTAATATTACGATATATAGTATGTATATCAAATGTCAAAAACCTCCGATGGGCATTCGAATTACATCAATTATCTTCGATTTTCATTTTGTCTTCATATCATTGGCTTAGTTAGGTCAGTAGAGATTTGAGAATTTAGTTGCTATTGCACATTCCCTAGTAGTACGTACAGTAAGTGCCAAGAAAACATCATTACACTACCATCACCCACCACCCTTTGATTTTCAAAATTTAAAAAAAAAATAAAAAAATTATTGGTTGCCTAAATAGTTCTTGAACAATTATTTGTACCACTAGTTGACCAAAAACGATGGCATTATTGGTGGGGTTCGTCGAGCTTTGCATCCTTCAAGCTCTAGCTAGCTACCCCCAGCAATTGGGTTCATCCTCTAGCCCATCTGGTCCGAACCCATCGTTCTCATCTGACCCACTTTGCCCCCTCAGATCCTACTTTTTAACACAACTCAACAAGCCTTCTGACTTGGGGTGTCATAATTTGATATTAAAAGGAAAATTCCTCAAGCTACTTTAAAGGCTTAACGGTAAAAATCGATTTGGGTACTCACTTTAGTTTAATAGAGCGATGTCAACTTATTGTCTATAGTGAATGGTAAGTTGGAAAAAAAAATGACTGATATGATATATAAGCGATATCAATATTAGATGATTCAGAAAAATGGTAAATTTTTTTGGAGGAATATACGACGACGTCAACAAAAAAGTTTCGTCCTTGGTAATGCTGGATTTGTCCAAATAAGAGAAAAATACGTTATCTTGTAATAAGATGTTGAGATTTACATGTCGGCCACGAACAAAGAGTACCTTATACTCATCGAAATAAAATGAAGAAAACCCTAAATCCAAGGCACTAAGTTGCTACATTTTTGTAATAAAAGACGAAAGCATTTTAATGTCGAATTGGACCATTTACTTAAGTTAGCAATCCCATCGCATCACAGTACACTTTATAGAGGTTAGATACGAATGTATATATTGCTATCAAACTGGACAATTGGAATATATTTCATTTTATGAATTAGACTTACGGTTCGTTTATTTCGAATAATATTGCATGTGACCGACCCTTTGTACTTATTGTGTGTTTCCTTTTTCTCTTCTTCTTGATATTGGTATATAAAAAAAAAAATCGTATATATACTGACTGACCTTTCATTCCATGAATAAGACCTATGACTGATGAACAAATGATAGAAAACTTCTCCTATATGTATTTTAATGAGATGGCAATTATTCATGCATGTGTATGTTCTTGTGCATGCGTATGTGTTAAATTCGGGATCGGGCCTACGCATACGGGCCCGTATAGGAGGAGAGTTGACCACATAAGTTGTGGGCTTCCATCCTAAAACCAATTGGTGATAGGTGGAGTGACCCACCAACTTATATACTAGTCAATTTGTCCCGATTTAATCGATGTGGGATAGCATGTGAAGTTATGATATTTAACACTCCCCCCTCACATGCGAACCCAATTTTTTTTTTTAATCGGACGGGAACGCCACTCTTTTTTCGAACCCGTCGTATATATATTTTTTTCCAATTAGAGTCGGGTGAGGAACGCCGCTCTTTTCGAACCTCACGACCCACTAGGATCTTCCCGTTCTGATACCATGTTAAATTCGGGATCGGGCCTACGCATACGGGCCCGTATAGGAGGAGAGTTGACCACATAAGTTGTGGGCTTCCATCCTAAAACTAATTGGTGATAGGTGGAGTGACCCACCAACTTATATACTAGTCAATTTGTCCCGATTTAATCGATGTGGGATAGCATGTGAAGTTATGATATTTAACACTATGACTAAGTCGCGACAGAACCTAATAAATAATTTATATATATCTTCTTGGTTATAGTTTTTTGCTTGTACATTTTCCTCCTAGTCGAAGTATGAATATATGATTTTTCATACGTATAATTATGGCAAAATTATGAAATTGGGTCACAAAGTATACATGTTTTCGTTTTTGGGTCACTATGTTTGATAATTGCAAAAATAGGTCACTAACTTTGTATACTAAAAATTTTGGTTATGTTTTTAATTTTTGGTCACTATATATTCTTCGATTTTGGTTCATTAGGTATCAATTTTTGAATTTTGGGTCACTCATTTGGCTTATTAAAAATTGACCAAAATTGAAAAATGATACTTAGTAACATAAAATCGAAAAATATATACTTAGTGACCCAAAATGGAAAACACAACCCAAAATTGTTTTGACATACAAAGTTAGTGACCTACTTTTACAATTATCAAACATAGTGTCCAAAAAACGCAAGCAGACGTAGAATTATAATTTTGCCTATAATTATTGATATGACAGATGATCGAGGCATGTTTTAATGACTTGTATGGTTCAACTTTTAAATTATTATGAGCTTTCGTAATCATTACAAAGTTCTTGTACAGAAATGTGGTGCCTATGCGAACCACAGTGTTTCTTTTCTTTCTTTTTTTTTTTTCAGAATATTTGAAATCTAAATGTGAAAACTTTTTTTTTATTCAGTTTACTCTACATTTTCAATTTATCGTAACATGCAATTGTTGGAATTAAAAAATATATAGATATAAATATAATAATTTAAATATGAATAGATATAAATATAATATGCTACAATTTTTTTATTTTTAAATTTTTTATCAAGTGTATCATATTTCCAAATTTATATATTTTATTTTCAATATGCGGCCTTAGTCTAAGTTGTTAACCCTAAAATGGTCCATAATGTTTACCATAAGGACCAATTTAGTCATCGATGTTTCGCATGAACCAATTTAGTCCCCATTGTTATCGATTTTGAACCAATTTGATTCTTTCGTCACGATAAACGTCAATTTTAACGAAAATCCCACACGTGCCCCATATTAAATCATGTATGGATTAAAATTTGGAATATTTGAAGGATTTGGAATTCGTACTGTTTTCTTCTACTGTCAATGAAGCTCGACGAAACAGACGATTTGGAGCTTATGTTCGGATTTAGTTTTTGCACTAATTTCAGTAACCATTTCAATTTTATCGACCTAGACATGATTTATTGTAAGACATGTGCGAGATTTCCGTTAAAATTGACGTTTATCGTGACAAAATGATCGAATTGGTTCAAAATCGACAACATTGAGGACTAATTGGTTCGGGCGAAACATCGAGGCCTAAATTGATCTATAGGATAAACATTAGGGGACCATTTTAGATTTTATCCCTATAATCTAATCTTAGATGTGAATTCACTTATTGTCGTGAGTATATGTCTACATGATGTGTTGACCTAAGCTCTAATAGTAATATCTTTTTTAATGGAAGAATTGATAACACTAGTTGGTTTGGAATAATGAAACCAAAACATAAAAAAGAAAAAAAGAAAAAAAAGCAATAATTATAATATAGATAAATTGGGAATAGCAACAATTCAGATGACAATTTGACTCAATTCATCCACTGTTCTAAAATGAAAAGAAGAAAATCTTTAAAAAATATAATGTGGGAAGACGAACTTCTAAAAACAAGGAATTAAAAAAAACATGTAACAGTAGTATTCAGCATGATATAGACCAATAATTATTATAATTCACATTGATGATCTTGGAATCTTCACGACCCATTCGTAGGCTTTTAATTTCCACTTGAACTAATTTTTACACGAAAATCGAAATGAGAAAACATATATCTTCCAGTTCAAGATTTTAAGAATGTAAAAGCCATGACATCTTCCTATGTAGATATTTTTTTTTTTTATTTTTTTTTTTTAACGTACCACATTGCTGCAATTTCTTGGTTATTACACACAGATCCCTATGTATCTAATGAAAACAATGACAGTGGATGAATTCATTTCCAACCACTTGGCATGTGCTCTCTCTTCTCCCTCTATCTCAAGAGTGAGATATATTTCTTTCCAAAATTATATTTCATAAAGTTTACCCATTTCCTCGAAATATTAAGTGGCTTCAATTACAATTTTTTTCCTAGTTTGCTAAATAATAATAGTAATAACGTACTCCAAAGCAAGATATATACTATTCATTTGCGCTTTGGCCAACAAGCAAAGAGAGATTCATACCCAATAATGGATACACTTTCCATCCTTTACTTATGCCATCAATTTCTCACTTAAAAGAGAGAATTGTGAATAATTGACTTCCATAGTAAAAAAGGGATACCACTTTTACTAAAGGCCACGCTATCTTAAATTATTTTTTTCAACCATCTCATTATTTAGAGGGAAATAATCTAGAAATGGTTTGAATAAGGACATGGTTGATTAATTTTTTTTTTTCTATTTTTATTTTATTATTTGTTGATTATCTATCTATCATGTGGCCATGGCAGTGGAGACTAATAGGGTAGAGTTTCTTGGAAGATAGTATGGAAGCTATTATATGGAGAACAACCCTCATGAGACTTATTTACTTCATCCACGTGATCATGCATGGCATAGCCACGTCAATTCATTAAAAAATTTTCTATAATTGATTTTGCTTAAAGTCAAATATTTTGAAATTAATACGCAAACATGAAAGGTCATTCTGTTTGCATACTCAATCATTCCATTATTATTTATTTTATTATAAGCATACAATCATATAAGCACTTGAACCTCAAAAGAAACTTCACCCCTTTTTCTTAGAGGTATACTTCGTGTTAAAAGCAGATAAAAAAAATATTAATATAATAATAATAATAAATTATTAGCTGGAGAAACTGGCCATATTAGCATTTAATGTAAAAAAAAATTTCTATTTCTTTTCTATGCATGCTATGCAATGCAATGCACATGTACCCAACGTTATTGCAAATTTTGGTCCAAACAAATCAAAGATGCTAACTGTAGACAATTGTAACACTATTATTAAAAAAAAAAAACTATCACATTCGTTGAGTTCGCATATAAGGACATTTGATCGCTACGTTAGTTTCAATTCAATCTTACAACTCTAAATAGGAGAGTTATCGGACATATATGATCTCTCTCTTCCTACTTTCAATTTTATCAATTAAAAACAAAATTCCCAAGACAAATTAAATTATTGATATTAGGCTGAAAATTCAAATCTATTAGGTATGACAGAAATAAATATTCCTAATAATCGGGGAAAAGTGTGGCCATATGCTCCTAAATCCAAGACATAACCATAACACTACATTAATTAGCGACATGCAAGAGGAATATATCATTAACTAATTCATTTCAATGGTGTATTATTGTATATTAAGTGAACTTCCTGAAGAAATCAAGCATGGTATATCTGAGAACTACTTTGAGGCAGAAACTGTCCATCCCTTTTTCAACTAACACAATACAAATTTCAACTACAGCCAAGTGAGTAATAGGGCAAGAAGATCATCTTTTACCAGAAAAATACGGCAGTGAAAGTGAAGTTAAAAATCTCATTGAATGAAGAGAATTACCAAATACTGTAATGATTCCTAATAGCTTCTTCAGTAGTATATCTCACTACTATGTATTCCATCATCTCTGAGTTAGTAATGATTGGACAAAGAAACCAAGTTAGAAAAGTGGTTTGGACCCAAAAGGGTTGGCCCCTAACGCTACACAACACACAACCAATCCCACTTTTCTGACACACACCCACATGGCCTAAGTAGAGAAGGGAGGTCTCCCTCCAAGGCTCCACCCACAAGCATTACCATTGTCCACATGGAAGAATAATTAAAGGGAAAAAAAAAAGAAATTGACTATTGAAAAATATGGCCCACATATTCACACTAGATCTGACCCACATTCTCTCATTGAAAGAAAATAATAAATAAATAAATAAAGAACATACCTTTATGTATATATAGAACTTCAATTTCCTTCATAAAGATCATAGCTTTAACACAGCATAGTCTTTTCTTTTCTTTTTTTCTTTTCCTTCCCTGAAGAGAGCCAAAAGAGAGAAACGTATCGAGTTAAATTGCCTCAGTAAATTACGTACAGAAAACGCAAAGAAGTTAATGCTTTCAGTCGTTTTCTTACCAAGAGCCACAGTATATAGATAACATGTTTCTGGGACGGTGGTAATAACTGATTTCTGGGTCCATATTCAGTCCCTTCTTTTGCGACAGTATCATGCGAGAGAGCTGTGTATGTCTAACCTTTGATGCATGGAAGCAGTGGTTCTCTATTCATCAGATGTAAATGATTTTCACCCTCCTATGTAAGTGCTCTGTCTCCTCCTGACTTTCAGAGTAATTTCTCACATTGGCATCAATATGATTCAACTCTTTCTTGGCAAACAACTACCTAACTTTCATTTGTCTGCGTGTAAAATCTTCATTCAGTTGTGCTTATCATCGGTTTATGATGGAACTGCACCAGCGTAACGAAGGCCAGAGAAGCAGCTAAATAAGCACGTCTTTCTTTATTACATTCTCCTTCGTTCTGAAATCGAGAAGAAATAAGACGTACC
>JAQPCC010000249.1:0-59499 GCA_028392965.1 Lindernia subracemosa
CGGAGTTGGAACACAATCTACTTTCTGTGTCGAAGTTAATTAATGACTAACCTTCATGTTACTTTTTATCCTCAATTTTGCCTAATCCAGGAGATAGGGATAAGGCCGATTGATAGATTGAAGAATGGACTATACTATTTGCATACTGTAATAGGTGATAAAAGTAATAATCTGATCTATTCGTGATGATAGGGATAGGCAAACACTGTGTTATTGAGATAGATAGATAAATCTTTGGCACATAAGGTTGGCCATATGTCTTTTACTAGACTTGAGATGTTACCCGAACTGAATATAAAACTTTCAAATAATCAGAAATAATGTGCTATTTGTCCACTTGCAAAACACCCTAGATCTGCTTTCCCTACTAATAGATCAACAATTACTGAGTTTATATGGAACTTATACATATAGATATCTGGGCCCACATAGAGAATTAAATATACAATGAAAAGTATGTTATCACCATAGTTGATGAACTATTCTAGGGATACTTGGGTATTTCTCATGAAAGCAAAGACTGGAGTGATAAAACACTTCCATGTTATCAGCCCGATTGACGAGGAAGTGTTTATATATATCATCCGACAATAAAATTACTGGCGCTCAAGCTCTCAGCGGAAAGACTGGATGAGCCAAGCAAGCTAACCTTTAGTTGTAATTGTTCATTCCCCATGTTGGTTTTTGGTACTCTGCTATTTCCTTAGCACACACAACAACTGAGTCAGGGCACCAAATCAATTCAATACATATCAGCGTCTGTATATCTCCGATGTCTGAGGATATCTCCTTGAAGCAATTCATAGTGTTTAGTTCGAGCTCTTCCAAGCAAGGAAAATGGCTGGAGTCTGCTGTAAAACATTTGAGACCACTACACTCAAGGAGCTCCAAGCATTTTAAGCGTACAAATTGTCCTTCAACATGCTCCCACTCCCTTCTGCTGCAATCATAGAGAATTAGTTCTTCGAGCAGTGGCAATGATCCAATCTTGGTCGTTACGTCGTACAAACGAAGACCGCTAACAGTCAGTTCCTTGAGCGAACGGGGGAAAGCAAGGCCTGACAGCATGTCATTTCTTCGTATTAAGGGTCTCACGCCGTCCAACAGGCAGTAAAACGTTTCAAGCTTTTCAAGACGAGCGATGTTGTTGAGAGCATATGCACCTTCGCTGCATCCCTCTCTTTCATCATGATATTGCGCTTTAGTATCCTGACGTTGGGAATTCTTTTGACCAAATCTTCGCTAAAACTGAAATTTAGTATCCTTTCAGCCGATTGAAGGTTCTTCAAGATGTCACTGTGGCTGCTTTCACTTGGAGGAGGATCCGAGAGACCGAGTGTCAGAACGCTGATATGCCTAAGTTGAGACATTTTCCAGATTTCTTCGGGCAATTTATCCCCTTGGAAAACTCCATTTAGGCATAAAGACTGAAGATTCCAAACCGAAAAAACTGATGAAGCAAAGAGAAACCATCCGTTCCAATCGTATGGTGAGAAATCAATGCAACGCAAGTTAACTAGTTGACGGGTAATTTCTGCCATTTTATTCAGACTAATTTCCAAGCGCCGAGTAGCTGAAGCCAAAACTCGTAACGACTTATAAACTACAGAAGGTAATAAAGTACCATGAAGTATCAAAGTACGAATAATTGAGGGTGATTTTTGGACAATAGCGTCAGAACTGCAACGGTCCGCCTCATAAGTTCTTGGGTAAAGGACTATTCGTCTTTCGTAGTTTGGAACTTCCAGATCCTGGGTCCGCACAATGCAAAGAAACTTCTTCTCTGAAGCTTCTTTTAAGCATAAATCCCTCAAAAGATCGTGGATCTTGCATTTGATTATTTCTCCCCTTCGAGATGACCAAGAAACTAAAATGAGATTCCTACCGACAAGATCATATAGATAGTCTTGTGCAGCCTCTTCTAGGCTCTTGCCATAAATTGGTTTTAGAAATCCTTCTGCCACCCAAAGTCGGATAAGTTTGTCAACATCAATCTCTTCATCTTCAGGAAAAATTCCCATGTAGAGGAAGCAAGGTTTCAAATGTAAAGGTAGATGAGTATAGCTTAAAGATAATATATTCCCACAAAGATCATAGTCTTCTGAATTCACAACCGAACTTAAATTTTTTGCAATAGATTCCCAATATTCATGTGTTCTTGGAGACTTTGCTAGATGGCCTCCAATCACCACAACCGAAAGAGGAAGTCCTCCACACTTGTCAGATATCTCCTTTCCAGCATCCTCTAGTTCGCGAGGGCAATCACCTTCTCCGAAAACGGTTTTGCTGAATAAATCCCAAGTTTGTCTCTTATCTAACAAATCCATGGCAAAAGCATGTGAGCTAATTGAAGCGAATCTTGATTCTCTAGAGGTTATGACTATTCCACTACCGCGAGAAGCCGGAAAGAAGGATCGCAGTCTATCCCAAGCCTCTACATCCCATAGATCGTCCACTATAAGTAGATACCTTCTGCCGCACAGAGACTGGTACATCGCTTCTTTCATGATGAGATCCACTCCTTCGATCGCCTTTTGAAGGCTGCCTGCATTGAAGTCCTCTTCATCGAGAACTTCATCCGCTATGTGAGTCTCGATAACGTCTTCCGCAGCATATGCTGCATCAGCCATTCGGAGCTCCAAGCCCAGATCAACGGAGGCATGGTGAGCTTCAAGGAACCTCTGAAAGAAACATATCTTCGAATTGAGAGAGTCCAAGTGCTCCTCGTGGAGGTCTGATATGAGATGCATGAGGGAAGTGATAGCTGCATAAGCTGTCGCCATTTCTATTCTACTGGAGATTGTTTAGGAGCTGTTGTGTTGTGCGTACAATACAAAGAAAATATATATATATATATATATATATACGAAGTCTGTGCTACAATAATGGAATCGTTTTACAACCATTCCTTTAAAAAAGAGAGCACATATATTGTTTTAATAATGTATCTTTTACGTAAGTGATTGATATACAGATTCTGCCTATTCTTTCTTTTTATTCAAAAATTTAAATTATGGGTTTCATATACTCAGCAGTTGGCTGAGTGATGGTTTCGAACGGTTTTTTGTGTTTAGCTAACAAACACTCTTTTGTTCACGCAGCTGTTCTGTTAGCGGCATATCTGGCCATGCTGTGGACAACACTCTGACTACTCCCCCCTCCAAGTTCCACAAGCAAAGTAAGGAAACAAGGATGAGAAAATAAAATTGTGGCTTGCGCAACTATCAATCAATATCGTAACTATGCATCCTCGCACGACGCCTCGAATCCTCATAGTGCGAGGGCTAAAGTTCCGACCATGGAATAAACCCGAAAATCACCCCCTTCTTCATCAGCACCAACCTGATCTTCCCGAACTTCCTCCTGCCCCGTCACCTCACAATACTCATATTGTTGGAGATCCAACTCCTCGCCATCCTCCACCAACATTACTCTCAATTGTTTGAATGGGCATTAATGCCAGGTGTAAAGGGTTTCTTACACTTAAAATACAACCCTTTTGCCCTCAGGTCTTCTAATACTCTCGGTGGAAGTCGAGTGAATCTGGAACGGGGCAGTGGACTGTCCGGACAACCCCGAATTCCCATGGACTGCCCATCCGGCTTAGAGAAACTGTCGGACGACCCCCGCGTGCTGTTGCCCCCTACTCTCACATTACTTCCCCCAGGTAGCCTCAAAAAATTGATTGAACTCATCCCCAAACTACCAAAAGATTGACTCTCTCGTCCTTTATTCTGAAGAGACGGATTATCCTCAATATCCCTGGCTAGTTCCATCGCCATCTCCAAATCATTTGGGTGAAGCAGCCGCAATGAGCCCCGAATCGGACCCTTCAACCCACATCGGATAATTCTCCTCACCCGACTCACCTTATATATTCAAGAGGCTCCTTCACCTATCACCAATTGGTTTTAGGATGAAGCCCTCGATTTCTTAATATGGTATCAGAGCGTGAAATCGCTGCACTCTGAAACACACACTTTCTTCGTTCACACACTTTCTGGTGAATCGCGCGTTTTGTTGATCAAGATCTCAATTGCTCTTTTGGTATGGAAAATCAAGATTCGAAATCAGACAATTCAAAAGTTCCTCCCAAAGGTGAAGAACGATCCGATGCATCAGTTTCTCCCATGGATGATCATCTTCATCCCTTCTATCTCCATCACTCAGACAGCCCTGCACAAATTCTGGTACATCAGCCTTTAACAGGGGACAACTATGCCTCGTGGAGCAGGTCAATGGCGATAGCACTCTCAGTCAAGAATAAAAAGGGCTTCATAGATGGATCGATTTCAGTACCAAGCATGACAAATTTAAAGTTGTATATGGCTTGGAAAAGGAATAATGATATTGTGATATCGTGGATCTTGAATTCAGTCTCGAAAGAGATATCCACAAGCATCTTATATTCGGAAATAGCAAGAGATGTTTGGGTTGACTTACAAGAAAGGTTCCAAGAAAGCAATGGACCTCGACTGTATCAATTAAGAAAGGAATTGATGGGGCTGAATCAGAACGGATCATCAACTGGATTGTACTTCACAAAGTTGAAGGGACTTTGGGATCAATTAGCCAACTTCAGACCATCTTGCACTTGTGGAGGCTGCAAATGTGGTGGCGTGAAAGACCTGAAAGCTGCCTACGAAAGGGACTATGTATTAACATTTCTGATGGGATTGAATGATTCGTTCTCTCACGTTCGAGGACAGATTTTGTTAATGGATCCATTACCACCAATAAATAAGGTATTCTCCCTTATATCCCAAGAAGAAAGGCAACAGTCAGTGGCTCATAACAATGTTCAAGAAGACTCAAGACAACACATGGCTCTCTTGGCCAAGAACATGCCAGTGGCGTCATCATCAAGTGCTCCTCCAGTCAAGAAAGTTTTCTTTAATAATAAGAAGGAAGGGAATCGACCTTACTGCACTCATTGCAGCAGATCTGGGCATACAGTGGAAACTTGCTATCGCATTCATGGATTTCCTCCAGGTTTTAAACAAAATTCAAAATTCAAAGATAACAAGGTCAATCAGATGAGCACTGAGCAGCAACAAGGAATGATGATCGGGGACAATGATCCTGTAACAGCAGCGGCTGAGAACTTCTTACAACAGCTCAACCATCAACAACTGAAGCAGTTCAAGAATATAATGAACAAAGCTGACATTGGACCAGATTATCACCATACTGCACCACCAGATCAGACCTCAGGTAAATATGGAGGTATCTGCCTTTCGTATAGCTTTTCAAATTTAAGTTCAGAAAGGTTTTGGTTGGTAGACTCAGGGGCTTCAAGACACATTTGTCATAAGTCTAATATGTTTGATACATTATATAAGGTCGAGACATCATTTGTCACATTACCTAATAACTCTTCTATAAAAGTTAATATGGCCGGAACAATTAAGCTAACAGAGGAGTTGGTACTGAATGATGTCTTATATGCCCCAGATTTCAATTGCAATATTATTTCAGTTAGCTCTTTAACATATGGTAATAACTTGTCTTTAACATTCTATGATAATTATTTTGTGATCCAGGATTCAACAAAGATGTTGATGATTGGCAAGGGTAAAGATGTGATGGCTTGTATGTCCTGAGGCTTGATAATATGAAAATTCATGTACATTTGCTTCCTTGTTCTGTAAAAGATATGATTTCTCTAGATGTTTGGCACAATAGATTAGGCCATCCTTCTCATAAAACTCTCAAGACACTTAGTTCAAAGCTGAAAATAAGAGAAAATGTAGAAGAACAGAATGTGTGTAGGATATGTCCTCTTGCTAAACAAAAAGGTTGTCGTTCCCTTTTAATAATCATATGGCTTGTTCACCTTTTGATTTGATCCACTGTGACATATGGGGACCATTTCACACCCCATCACACACTAATCATAGATTTTTCTTAACAGTAGTCGATGATCATACCAGATATACCTGGATTTTTATGCTGAGACATAAATCAGAAACTTTAAAAACCATCATGTTCTTCTTTAATATGGTATCAGAGCGGGTTCGATCTTTGCTCACCGTCACCCGATTCATATGTCCACGTGTTAGGCCAGTCACGCCACATGTGAGGGGGCGTGTTGAGATTTATATTCTATCCCACATCGGATAATTCTCCTCACCCGACTCACCTTATATATTCAAGAGGCTCATTCACCTTTCACCAATTGGTTTTAGGATGAAGCCCTCGATTTCTTAATAAGCCTCAAAAAATTGATTGAACTCATCCCCAAACTACCAAAAGATTGACTCTCTCGTCCTTTATTCTGAAGAGACGGATTATCCTCAATATCCCTGGCTAGTTCCATCGCCATCTCCAAATCATTTGGGCGAAGCAGCCGCAATGAGCCCCGAATCGGACCCTTCAACCCATTTATGAAATAACCCAAATAGTGTGCATCAGTCAGTCCTTGAGCCTGACTCGCCAATTAGACGAACACAGAGATGTAATCCTCCACTGTTCCGTTTTGTCTAACTCCGGACAACCGTTCAAATCTGCTGCCCTTAAATCGTGTGTCAAAACGTGCCACCAATGCCTGTGTGAACTCGTCCCACGACATTCCAGGTTTTCGCGCCTTCATCCATGATAACCAGTGCAACGCAGCCCCGCCCATGGCAACCCCAGCTGCTGCCACCTTCCTTTCCGGCGAAGTATCGTTCAATACAAACTGTTCGGCCCTTGCTATCCACCCAATCGGATCTTCCCCTTCAAATGTCGGCAAAAGCGCCAAGGCAGCGCCCCTACGTGCTCGATCATCCGAGGGCTGAGCCACCCTGCGCGTGTTGGACGCCTCTGCCTCTTCCTCCGACGGTTGCAGAATTGCCTTCGACAACGCAGCTAAGGACGCTGCGATCTCAGCCAATTGCACCGTGTGCATCCAATTTCTCCTTCACGACGACCTGATCGGTCTTCAGCTTATCCAGACGATCACTATTCGATCTTGTCAATTTGGCGGGAACGGGATTCTGCAGGTCGGACCACTTGATAAGAACGAAAATCGGAAAATCAACGGTGAAGCACCGTTGCCCAAGCCTCTAGGCTAATAACATTTTTTATTATAAAATGATGAGAACTATAGAAGGGGTCGGTGCCCTTTTATAATCCCTACTACTATCCTAATAAAGGAATCAATAATAAATGCAAGGAAATCATAATAATTATTAAGAGTGATTTGCTCCAACTAACTATTGCTTATTTATAGAAATAAAACAATATAATTAATTTAGAAGATTCTCCAGCTCACGAATAGTGGGCTCAAGCCCGTCCCCGTCTTCGTAAACCAATATGGGCCTCGGCCCATGCTCCTGCTCTCTATCACCCATATCACTGTCGGATCGGATTGTTTCATGCACAAATCTTCCATTGTAGCACTTGCAGCTGCAATATAGTCAGGTTCGGCAGATGATTGTGCTACCACTTCTTGCTTCTTCGAGCTCCAAGAAAACACACCAGAACAGAGATTAAATACATAACCCGAAGTACTCTTCGTATCATCATAACTTCCAGCCCAATCGCTGTCCGAAAAACCTTGCAGCAGCCCATTTTTCATTGATCTGAACTGAATGCCATGATCAAAAGTACTTTTGACATACCTGAGAACTAGTTTGCTGCTGCCATATGCTTCTCTTTCGGTTCTTGTATGAATCTTGATAAAAAAAAAAAAACTTCTTGCAAACATCAAGTCCGGCCTAGTGATCGTCAAATATAGAAGACTTCCTACCAAACTTGATAAGTTGTGCAATCTGCAATGTCCCCTGCATCTTCTTTAGTCAGTTTCTCATGAGCAACTAAAGACATTGAAACAGGTTTGCAATTTTCCATGTTGAACTTCTTCAATAGCTCCATAGCATACTTTTGCTGAAATATGAATACTCCCTTCGTGTTTTACTGAATTTCCATTCCCAGAAAGTATGCATTTCTCCCAAATCAGACATATCGAACATCCTTTCCATCTCAGCCTTGAATGTGCTCATTTCATCTACGTTACTCCCGGTGACAAGCAAATCATCAACATATAAAGAGATAGTCAAGATTCTCCCATCGCTTCTCTTTCTTGTGTAAAGAGTAGCTTCAACATCGCTCCTCCTGAAACCAGAATTTATCAAGTAAGTATCTACCTTGCTATACCAAGTTCTCGGAGCTTGTTTCAAGCCGTAGAGTGCGTTGTTTAGCTTGTAGACTTGATCTTCTTTGTCTTTAACTTCGAATCCCAGAGGTTGATTAACGTAAATTTCTTCCACAAGCTGTCCATTGAGGAATGCAGATTTTACATCAAGGTGAAAAAGCTTCCACTTGTTTTGAGCCGCAAGAGCAATAAGCAATCTTATGGTGTCATGTCTAGCGACCGGCGCAAACACGTAATTAAAGTCGACACCATGTTGTTGTGCATATCCGTTGACAACAAGTCTTGTTTTCAGCTTGTTTAATGGTCCATCTACGTTCATCTTTGCCCGATACACCCATTTCGCACCCAAGATATTGTTGGAAATATTTAATTAAATAGAAATTAAATATTATTTAGTTAAATGGTTATAAATTTTGTGAAAGATATGTATCTTTTCACAAGATACCCTTAAGGGAAAAGATGTATCTAATGGGTTGAAAAGTCATGACCAACCAAGATTAGATGCAACTCTTCGACATGATCCAACTCCATCTATAAATAGAGAGCCCATTTGCTCATTTCCTACACCTCGAACAACATGTTCAGTCCTAGAATTTTTAGGATTTTTTTTCTTCTAGCCGTTAAATATATTTAGTATATTTGATATTCCGAACTCGTATGAGAGTCCGAAAAGCATCAAATAAGTTTGTTGGTCTTGTAATTTGGAGTGCTCCTATTACGAGACGTTTGTCATTGTATCTTGGGAAACGATTGTCGTATTCCGTAAATAGTGTGAGCGGGGCAATATCGTTTTAAGGACATAACATCTAACACTAGACTCGACAATAAAATCATATTTACATCCCCGTATACGTTTGATTTATTGTATATTATTATATAAATATATATAGACGCATGTACGGAAATTGTACCCAACAGTCTTAAAACAATATTTGTGGTAAATTGATTTTATTTATCGACATCGATAATATTCAAAACTACTTTCGCGAACAGGTACAATCTCACGAAGAGATAGAACTTTCGCGAAGAAGTGCGTTCTCACGAAGAGATACAACTTTCGTGAAAAGGTACGATCTCACGAAGAGTTACGACTTTTGCAAAGAGATACGATCTCGTGAAGAGATACAACATCTGTGAAGAAGTGTGTTCTCACGAAGCGATAAATTTTTGCGAAGAGGTGCGATCTTACGAGGAGATACGACTTTCGCGAAGAGGTACGATCTCACGTGGAGATACAACTTTCGTGAAAAGATTCACGAAGAGATACGACTTTCGTAAAGAAGTACGGTCTCGCCAAGAAATGACTTCGCGAAAAGGCACGACCTTTCGCGAAGAAGCATGACCTTCCGTGAAAGGTTCGGTCTCACGAAAAGTTATAGCCTTACACAAAAATGTTAGATCTCGCAACAAGACATAGAATTTTACAAAGGGTACGACCTTTTGTAAAGAGAAACAAACTTCTGTGAAGAGGCACGACCTTCGCGGAGAGGCACGAAATTTTGTGAAGAGGTACGACCTTACAAAAAGGTGTAACCTTTGGTAAAAGAGTACAATCTCACAAAGAGACACAACCTTTCACGAATAGGAATGACATTAAGAGGTATGATCTTACAAAGAGAAATGATCATACTATACTAGGAGACACGACCTTCCACTAAAACGTGTAATCGAGAAGTGATATGACTTCACGAAATGGCACGATCTTCTGCGAGAACATATGAATTTTCGCATAAAGACCTTATGTGAGGAGTTATAGTCTTTTACGAAAAGGTACGACATTTCGTAAAAAGATGAAAACCTTTCATGAAAGAGTATAACTTTTGACAAAAATGTTTGATTATTCGGAAACGTGGCGATGTATTGCAATAGGCTCAACTTGTAAGAGATATGGTCTTTAAAGACACGATCTTTCCCGAAGAGATACAACCTTTGAGAACACATCAGTATTTGTAGAAATACTTAGAAGTGTGGGGGTACTTCGTAAAAATTGAAATGCCTAAGCAAAATAAGATCGAACCTAAAATGATCGATGAAAAAGTTATTTGATTTGCCAATAACAGTAGTGCAGATTGGTTTATGTATATTCAAAGCATATATGAATGATACCAAGAAATGTATCATTTAGTATAGAACGGGTTTAAAATACAAACTGGATATATGATACAAAAGAATACAAACCAAATTGTGATGTGTGCTCACAGTTGGTGATGGAACAATGTATTGGAATCCATCAAGCATAAGTACGCTACTCTGTGAATCCGAGTTTATCACCCTAGATAAGGCGGATAACTATGAAATTTCTAAAGAAGATATTCATAGCTAGAATGAACTTGTGTCTGTCGTGCTATTACATTATGATGGCCAATCAACAATTAGAAAGACACAGAGTAGTATGTACAATGGTAAGTCACGACACATGCATCGTAGACACAGTGCCATTAAACAGTTGATCTCAAATAAAGTGATTGCAATCGACGATGTCAAATACAGTGATAATTTGATAGACTCTCGTACAAAGAGGATAATCCGAGATCATGTAAACTGCACATCAAGAGGAATAAAATTAAAAATCTACCACTAAAACAACTATAGCGGTAACCCAACTTGTTGACTGGAGATCCCAAGATCTTGGTTCAATGGGACAACTAAGTTACAGAAGTTGTGCTGCAACACACGAGACATATTGCCTATATCTCTTCCCAGGATGAATAAGTGTTGTTCTACCACATGTAGTGAGGTTGAGTTTTGACTATTAATGATTTCTATACCTTCATAAGGTGGAATATTGGTAGAATACTCTTTATAGAAGTGTCACCTATGTGAGTGTGAAGACGGACCGCTTCAATGAAACACTCATGAATCCAAGATGGTATCCATGGCCAAAATAGAACAAATCATGAGAACTAAAAGATGTGAGATAAGTCATTGTGTGGGTGTTATTGTCTTAATATATACAAAAAGCTGGGCAGTTCAAGACATCGCGTTCACCGCCTAGCGAGTATACTCGATAACATTCGACTATGGAAGATTCAAAGCCACAAGCTATCTATCCAGATGCATTGACTTGTCGATTGGACTCTCGCTAGTGTGAGCATCTATGAAGCCATTAATTTCTATTTCTTTGGGGGATTGTTGGAAATATTTAATTAAATATTATTTAGTTAAAGGGTTATAACTCTTGTGAAAGATATGTATCTTTTCACAAGGTACCCTTAAGGAAAAAGATGTATCTAATGGGTTGAAAAGTCATGACCAACCAAGATTAGAAGCAACTCTTCGACATGATCCAACCCCATCTATAAATAGAGAGACCATTTGCTCATTTTCTACACCTCGAACAGCATGTTCAGTCCTAGAATTCTTAGGAATTTTTTTCTTCTAGCCGTGAAATATATTTAGTATATTTCATATTCGGAACTCGTATGAGAGTCCGTAAAGCATCAAATAAGTTTGTTGGTCTTGTAATTTGGAGTGCTCCTATTACGAGACGTTTGTCGTTGTATGTTGGAAAACGATTGTCGTATTCCGTAAGTACCGTGAGCGGGGCAATATCGTTTTAAGAACATAGCGTCTAACGCTAGCCTCGACAATAAAATCAGATTTACGTCCCTGTATACGTTCGATATATTGTATATTATTATATATAAATATATATGCGCACGTGCGAAAAAGGGATGCTGCTTTATCTCAGTAGCGCCTCGTTTATAAGCCAGCCTTAGCTGAGGCTCTTTTACGAGCAAGCCCTTGATCAAATCCCAAGTAGCGAAGCTCACCGCGGGCGTTTCTGGAAAACGAAGAGGCTGGCCTACGACATTGAACAGCGTCGCCCTATTTCCCGAGCCCTTAAAGGGCGTCTTCCCGAACAAAAGCTAGTATAGAAAAATTCCGAAAGTCCACCAATCCACCGCGCTGCCGTGGCCCTCGCCTTTGATGATCTCTGGCGCTAAATACTCGTGGGTCCCTACGAAGGACATGGAGCGAGCGTTGTTCGGCTCAGCGATGAGCTCGGGCAGTGGGTTCACTTGGGTCGATTCGTCGTTCTTGCGGTTTCTTTCTTTCTTGGACTTGCTTAAGAAGAGATGGGGAGAGAAGCATGTCGTCGGGACACTGACACATGATGTCTGGGCACAGTTCATGTTAGGGTTTGTGCTCGAAGTTGTTAAAGATGCCGTCTTGATGAGAGTCGGGCTGACAGCGCAACGAAGGGAGAGGTCAAAGTCCGAGAGCATTATGTGCCCGTCTTCCCGAACGAGTACGTTCTCGGGCTTGAGGTCACGGTAGATGATCCCGAGCATGTGTAGGTACTCTAGGGAGAGAAGTACTTCCGCTACGTAAAATCTGAAAACGCATTGATAATCATCGAATAAATCGTTGAACGCAGTTACGCATACGTTTATGTAAGAACATAATCTCTTACTTCACGGCCTGTTCGGAGAAAAACTTCCCGGGCTGCCTCTGTCTGAGGGTATGCAAGTCTCCCCCGGGACAAAACTCCATGACCAGACAAGAATACTTCTCCGCCTCAAAATGGGCGTATAGGCTGGGCAAGAACGGATGGTCCAAAGACTGCAAGATCTCTCTCTCGGTCTGAGCACGGAGCAGCTTCTTACGACTAGCCAGGGACGCCTTGTCCATGACCTTCATTGCAAAGTAGCACTTAGTGCCCATCAGCTCCGCAAGATAGACGCTTCCAATATCGCCACAGCCCAACCTCTTCAGAATCCTAAAATGGCTCAGCCCCAAAGCACCATCCCTAGCTCGAACGGCCTGTATAGCTTCCCAATGCACGTCGTTGGCCTTGTGGGGCTTACTGATACTGCTTGTATAGCTACCGCAAGAACTCTCGTCGCTGACATCACTGCCCGAGCTACCTCTGCAAATGCTGCTTTTGCCACTCTCGACGGCCTTGGGCCCGTCCTTTACACTTCTGAGCTCAGATATCTTCTCCTCTATATCGGCACCCTTTGAACTACTAATTTCGTTTGCATAAGGTTCAATATCTGAATCAGGCAAAGGTGTATTCGGAGAACTACAATGAACACTAGGATGAAATTTTATGGAGTCAACTGCTGCTAATCCATCTTGTTCTTCGGATTTTCGGGGGATCAGTGGCTTAGGCTTGCTAGTCTTTGAGACTGAAGACAGAAGAGATCTGCCATGTTTAGGTCCAAGAGATTTTTGTTGAATTCCTGAGGGAGGCCTAGAGGCTGCCTTTGAGGCCATGATAATATCCCAACTAATAATATCAGCAGCAGCTCACTTGAAATGGCTACTAAAGGACCATATCTTAACACATTGGGTCTGAGTATTTCTTCACCACTAACTAGCCCAGTCGATGAACAGAAACCAAGCAAATCTCATGAAAATATCCATGGAAGCAAGCAATAGAGATGCTCTAATGGAGCAGGTGGAGCATCTTATGAAGATGTAATGATGTTCTTGATCAGTAATAACAAAGCACAAATCATGAGGAAGCAGAGGAAGGGAGAAACTGAAATCTACTCAGCTCATTACAAAATGCAGTTTTTTGATTATAGCATGCCATAACACAAAAAAATCAAGTCTTGATTACAACCCACCATTAGCAAAGAAAAAAAAAGGCTCAAAACTTTTCATCGATTAGCTGCAACAATCATATAGGCTTAATGGTTGGCTTCTACTTATCCAATGGAGGGGAGAGAAGCAACAGATAGAAAGAGCAGTACATACTTAACTGATTAAAAGGATTCAGACGTCATATTAATAAAGAGTTTGACCGGCCGATGAGTTTGCAGCGCAGCGGTCAAACTGAAAAGATATAAAGAAATAAAAGGAAAACAATAAGACCATCAACTAATTTTGATAGTTGTGCTTAGACTTATATGTTAATTGAAGTTGGCCTTTTTACATATCTTTTTGGAGTGTGTGGTTGTACATAATTATTTAAAATTATTAATTAATTTACTTTTCTTTTAGTTGTCTCTCTTTTCTTTTCTTTTTTAAATAATAATCTTTGGATGAAGCAATGAGTTCCCATCTCGCCATCAAACACGAGCTCGTCAGCAGCTTTTTAATCTGACGAGAGAAAAATATGGTAAATTTATTTACAAAATTTCGAGACTGGAAAATAATATACATAAAAAAAACATTTTATTTTGTAGTGGCACTAGGGGTGAGCAAAATTATCCGAAAACCGGATTCCGATCCGATATCCGATTTTCAAAATCCGAAAAATCGGATCGGATATCCGATCCGCTTTATTTTAAAATAAACCGGATCGGATCCGGATAGTGCTCGGCCTAAAATTCGGATATCCGATATCCGATTTTATATTTTTTAAAAAGTAAAAATACAATAAATTAAATAATGCACCCCCCCCCCCCCAAAAGAAAATAGTGGCACAAAAAAAAAGAAAAAAGAAAAAAGATCTGCAACATCTATTATTGAACTATGGCACAAAATATAATATATAGAATTTATATTATTCTTGCAAAACTTGAATAGATAATTGAAAAAAAAAAACTAGAGGAAAGAAAGTGAAGAAAAGAGAATAACAAAAACTACAGAACTATCATATGAATTTTTTAATAGAGTATTATCGTGTAATGCAATTGTTAAATCATATCTATACTATAATATTTATAAATTCTCAGCATTCTATGGTAATCACTTACCAAATAATTTGGTATGTAATTTTTATTACAATTTTACTCTTTGTATTTTTAATTATTTCAATTATATTCTCACAAATCAGTTTTTCTTTTATTAATAAATATTTAAAATAAAAACTTTATATTAAAAGGCTTAAAATAACCCTTAAAATTAGAAAATAATTAGAGCACACGCATCAAATATATTTAAAATATTAGTATATTTTAACTGCGTTTATGTTTTGTATGAATTATTATCTGTAAGAAGATATATATATATATATATATATATTTATTGGGCAAGAAATAAGAATAATGAACAACTTAAAAACAAAATAAATATCAATTATAAAAAAGAAGTTCAATGTTAAATTTAAAAAGCGGATGCGGATATCCGTTTTAAATATCCGAATAAAGCGGATATCCGATTTTCGGATATCCGAATAAAATCGGATCGGATGCGGTCTTCATTTTTACCTATCCGAAAATCCGAATATCCGATTCGGATATCCAAAAATACGAATATCCGCATTTGCTCACCCCTAAGTGGCACTATATCAATTATTGAGGGAGACAAGGAGGCTCCTTGAAAAAACTCAACACACTAATTGAAATACAATGAAATATTTTATAAAAATAAATGTGATATTGATATGTTTCCGTCTAAGTCAACACTTTCGTCTAATAGATAATTAAGTGTTATTTAATTTTTATACGTAACTCCAACCTTATGAAAAAGACGTGCAATCATGAAAATTATTGAATATTCAACCCATTTGACGACCACACGTGCTATTATGCTATTGCTACCTCAATTATAAAGACACAACGAACCCATAGTCTAAACACAACAATAACGTACTCACAAAAATAACACAAAAAATCGACGCAAATATATATAATATATAAATATATAAGTTTCTTTATATTTTATTTGTAATTTATATTGTTTAATAGATGAATTATTATTTTTAATATATTTACAAAAATAATTTGTAAGGATATAATTATAATAAAAATAAGTTTAGGATTAAAATGATACTCAATTAAAATAAATTCTAAATGAAAAGGTAAAATTGCAAATAAGTGTACATACCAAACAAAATTGACAGTTTTTATCTCACTCTCCAACTTAATAAATTGTATAGATATGTTATAAAATATTAGCTGTGATATTTTACTATAACTATAGTTATATTATGATAATGAAATTTATAATATTTAAGAGAGAAAAATTAGAGAGAGATTAAATATTTCAATAATTTACAATGAACTCTAATCACTTATTTATAATAATAATAATAATAATAATAAATTACTATTACAACTAATTACATTAAATATAATTATACACCTCACACTAAAATACAAACTATTTAATTATACAACTCATATCTTATAATTATTTTATACAGTACTTTCAAATCATCAATAATTTAACTAATATTATTATTTAGAAAATCAACGTCTTAATAAATTAAATTATTTCATAATAAATAATATATTATCATAATCTTTCTTCTCGTCTCATCTCAGAACAAACAAACAAGAAATCATTCGACAATAATAATAAAGTTACTGTCGCTCAAGCTCTCTGCAGAAAGACTGGTTTCGTAACTCAAGCTAACCTCAATTTGTAATTGTTCATTCGCCATTTGGCGTTTTTGGTACTCTGCCATTTCTTTAGCAGATTCAACAATTGAGTCGGGACATCGATCCAATTGGATGAATCTGAGCGTCTGTATGTCTCCAACATCTGGGGATATCTCCTTCAACCTATCCATACGATATAGTCTCAGGCCTTCGAGGCAAGGAAAATGGTTGGAATCTGCCGTAAAACATTCGAGGTCCTTACACCTCCCTATCTCCAAGTATTTTAGACTAACAAATTGTCCTTCGACGTGACTCCACTCGCTACCGCTGCAATTGTAGAGAAGTAGTTCTTCGAGCAGTGGCAGTGAGCCAATCTTAGTCATTGTTACGTCGTCGTCCAAACAAAGGCCGCTAACTTTCAAGCACTTGAGTGAATGGGCCGGGAAAGTAATACTCGACAGCATTTCGTTTCGTCGTGCTACGGAACTCACATCATCCAACCAGCAAGTAAGCGTTTCAAGCTTTTCAAGACGAGCGATGTTGTTCAGAGCATACACCCCCTCACTGAACCCCTCGACTTCATCATCATATTGCACCTCTAATATCCTGACGTTGGGAATTCTTTTGACCAGATCTTCACTAAAACTCAAATTTAGTATCCTCTCAGCCCACTGAAGGTTCTTCAAGATATCAACGTCGCTGCTTTCACTTGGAGGAGGATCCGAGAGAATGATGCTCCCCTTTATGATGATATGTCTGAGTTGTGACATTTTCCAGATTTCTTTCGGTAATTCAGCCCCTTTGATACGTCCATTTATGCATAAAGATTGAAGATTCCAGATCGAAATAATTGATGAAGGAAAGATAACCAATTCTTTCCAATTATATGATGAGAACTGAAGGCAGCGCAAGTTAACATGTTGAGAAGCAACTCGTACCATGTCATCTATACTACTAATGTCCAAAGGCCGAGCTGAAGTCAAAACTCTTAACGACTTATTATAAACTGAAGAAGAAGGTAATAATATATCATGAAGCATCAAAGTACGAAGAACTGGCGGCAATTTTTGAACAGTGGCGTCATCGAAATAGCAATGGTCTGAGCTTGGATAAAGGACTATTCGTCTTTCCTTGTTTGAAACTTCTAGATCATGCTGCTTCCGCACGATGCAAAGAAACTTCTTCTCTATAGCTTCTTTTAAGCTTAAATCCCTCAAAAGATCGTGGACCTTGAATTCCAATACTTCTCCACTTTGAGACGACCATCAACTAAAATGAGATTCCTACCGACGAGGTCACGTATATATTCTCGTGCAGCCTCTTCTAGGCTCTTTCCACAAATTGGTTTTAGAAATCCTTCGGCCACCCATAGCCTAACCAGTCTGTCGACATCAATCGCTTTATCTTCGGGAAAAATTCCCGTGTAAAGGAAACAAGGCTTCAAATGCACGGGTAAATGGACATAACTTAATGATAATATCTTCACGCAAATTGCATCGTCTTCTGAACTCACAGTGGAAGTTAAATTTTCTGCTAGATATTTCCAATATTCTTGCGTTCGGGGTGACCTTGCTAGATGGCCTCCAATCACGACAACCGAAAGAGGAAGTCCTCTACAGTTGTTCGATATCTCCTTGCCAACATCCTCTAGCTCGTGGGGGCAGTCATCTTGTCCGAATACGGTTTTGCAAAGTAAATCCCAAGTTTTTCCCTCGTCTAACAAACCCACAGAAAAAGCATGCGAGCTAATCGAAGCGAATTTCGATTCTCTAGTGGTTATGACAATTCCACTACCGCGGCTATCCGGCAAGAACTTGCGCAAACTATCCCACGCCTCCACATCCCATATGTCGTCTACTATAAGTAAATACCTTTTGCCGAATAAATCCGTGTACAGTTTATCACCCAACTCGCCAATTTTACTCAAACTTTCCTTACTCTGTGTCCTATCTAGACAATGAAGAAGTTCTATCAGACTTTCATATATATTATAGTCCTTGGATATCGTAGCCCAAGCACGAACATCATAGTAGTTCCCAACGTAAGGATGGTTATAGACTTTGTTAGCAAGTGTTGTCTTACCTATTCCACCCATACCTGTTATCGAGACAACATGACGGCCAGACCCGTGAGTGAGCTTGTCCACGATTTCTTTTGTTAGGTCTTCCATACCAACCACCATGTCGTTCTCACCATCAGAATTATTAGCAGCAGGTCGTCGTGTAGGTCGGTCGCTGCCTTGACTACTTCTCTTCTCAGTATTCCAATTCATTTCCGTCACTTCTTTCTCGATGAGATCCATGCTTCGTATCGCCTTTTCAAGACTTCCATTGAAGTCAACTTCATCCGCTATGTGAGTATCGATGATGTCTTCCGCAGCATATGCTGCATCAGCCATTCGGAGCTCCAACTCGAGGTGGACGGAGGTGTGGTGATCTTCGAGGAACTTTTGAAAGAAAGAGATCTTCGAATTGAGGGAGTCGACGAGTTCCTCGTCGAGCTTGATGGGAGGGTAAGGATGTTCGTTGAGATCTGATATGAGATGCATCAGAGAAGTAAAAGCTGCATAAGATGTCGCCATTCGAAGGAATGTAAGGCTTCTTCGATCGGTATAATGCAGCAGCACTTTGTTTGTATCAACTGATCTTTGGAGTGAGCAATGACAGAGCAAGAAAATATGTTTAATGGGGATGGGATATTATAATATGTAATAACAACGAACGCCTTCTTTGACTTTGAGGTCGAATCGAAAGTTGGTTTTAGTTTAACGACAGTTGTTCATCAAGTTGAGCATAATTTATTAAAGTTGCGTTCTTATTTCAGCTAAATTGAAGGAATTAATTAAACATTATTTTTTAACAGACTTATTTAGATGAAGTCAAGAACGATGGAAATGAATGATACAATAAAAAATTTGGGTTATTTGGTCGAATTTATATACCTCAGACCAAATAACTAAAAGAAATACATAATAATTCTAAACATATATCCAATCGAATTAAACCGATCCGTATATTAGGTCGAATTTATAAACCTCAGACCAAACTTTTTGCTTTATATTCTAATTTTAATTTGTTGCTAATTCTACTACTGTTTATATTCTGTAGCTATTTTTTTTCAATATAAAATACTTATAATCTAAGATAGAAACTGTGCAAATATAAACACATATTGTCTCAAAGATACAATGTATTAAATTACTCAACATTGCCAATGACTTGGTCTCCCACAGCCAAATGAGAACCTTGCTTGATGATAATGCTATCACACAGTCTCAACAATATCCCGAAATATATCTTTCCCTGTTTTTGTTAGATATAATAATTTTTGAAAAATATATACATATATATATATTTGAAAATTTGATGATTAAAAGCATAATAGATCGAACCTTTACTCTTCTGTAGGATGCCAAAGTAGCCAATGGCTCGTTCGATCTCCTTACAGTTCCAGCTTTAGGACTCATATTAATCATTTGGCAACGGTTACAACCGCCCAACGACTAGGAAAAAAGAAACAACATATGATGATATCAGACTTGATTTCATTACGACGGGGAATTTATCCACTTACCGAGCGGTCCGAGGTAGCTAGCTAGAGGACTTACCTTAAAACGCGTGTCTCCGATCTTCACACTTCTCCATTCGTCTTCAACGTAGGGCTTTCCCCCCGAGAAAACCAAGTTGGGCCGGAACCGAGTGGGGCCCACTTCGACGTGATGCTGTAATAAGTGATGTTGTAATGAACCGTTGTCCTACTCTGCTCGAAATTAAAAAAAAAGGAAAAAAAAACTATATGGATCCAATACTAGGTGTGTCACTGCATGAAAACGAATGATTTTTTTTTTCATGGTAAGAAAAATGGGACGTACTCGATTTCAATCGACGGTTCACATCGACCACACTTTCCTCGGATATTAGCAAGAACTGAGCTTCGTTGACAAAGTTCAATTGGGTTTCAACATCTCGACAAGTCCCGTTAGTCCTATCCGAGCAAATGTGATTTTGAGAACCGAAACTTCTTACAAGCTTGCAAGGTCGACCGATGGCATTGGTAAACCACTCGTCCACTTCGCTTCGGTATCCTTGAACCTCGTACCTAATCAAATCCCATGTTCATTCTAGGAAAAGGGTCCAAAATACGACTAATGGAAGACAATGTACCTTTGAGAATAAATTTTCAACAATTGAGTCTCATTGTTATGTGGTTTTGCTTTGAGATCAATCTGCAACGTTTCTTTGGAACGTGGCGAATTTACGTAAAGTAGCCCGAGATTGAGATCGATCGACGTTGTAAGGAAGGCCAATTCCGGAACCTGAAAACAAAAAAAAAGAAAAAAGAAAGAAAGAAAAAAAACATTAATGTTATCAAGACATTGGATTTTCATGCGATTGTGAGCATATCAGATGAGCTCACCTTCTTCTGGGTCAAAATTTCCCCCGTCGAGCTCTTGAGAAGCCATTCTCTGTCGTGTAATAATCCTACAATAATTTATGGTATAATGCAATATTAAGGCTCGTTGGAAAAAAACTAAACAATACAAACGTAGATACGCGATAAGGTCGAAGATATTACCAATACTATATAGAGGCCAACACTCCACAGTGAAGCCTGCACAAGATTTTATTGGATAAACGGTGATCGATTTCACATAGCATCTTGCAGTGTCTCTTACATTCCCTGCGATAATAAACACAATCAATTTATTGCCAAGAACACAAACTAAATTTTCAGAAAAAATGCCCGAATTGTAACACCTTCCATTAAAGGACATAGAGGTTTTGGAGCAATGTGCTCTGCAGGCTGCACGGATACAAACGAGCTCTCGATGAACCTTAGAAATCTCTGAATAGAAATAATAAAGGAAAATTATTACATTCCATGACTCAAATTATTTATTACAGTATATAAGGGATGGATGATAAAGAATACCTCGGCATCTTCATATGTCGACATGTAACCAAACGACACTCGAACTGCTCCGGTTGGCTTTCCATTCAATATATCATGATCATCCCAGCAAACATGTCCCGACTAAATTTTTTTTTTTTAAAAAAAGAATCAATCTCATATAATGTATGTATGCACTGAGCAATTTTATATCCATACACGATTAGGGAATCACCTCAATGTTAGAAAGCAGATCCAAATGAGACAAACCAAGAAACTTTGCGCATGCGCCGGGATTACAAAAACATCCTGTCTAAGCGAGGAGAACCGAGGAAAAGCATCAGAGGAAGTTGAACACAAAGAAACAAATGTAAAATATATGAGAAGCAACATTTATTACCCGTAGCTGAATATCTGACAAGGATGCTAACTTCTCCACCTCACGATAGCCAAACCAAGATCCATCTGCCCTTTTCAAGTTGAACGATACCGTGGGACCCATTTTACTACCGAGAAACTGGTGATATGACAATCCTTGTAAGATAAAGAGTCTAAAAAAACGTTTGTAAAACCTATATATGAGAGAAAAATCCATTCTGACCTCAGGATTGGTAAGGCCATACAATGTGCAAATACGAAGCCCATTTGAGTGCCTCATGTTTGTAAGTGAATTTCTCACATATATGGCGAGAGAATTTGAATGCCTGAATTAAGACAACGATAGTTAATAGATGTGCGGTGTAATACCTTGAGATTGAAGGCATCGTTAGAAAATTGAGGATCTTGAATCCATGGCGAAGAGAGGCAACGCTCAGAAAAGGCACAATCCCGTCTTCGAAGCATTCCTCAACGCCCTCTCTTCTTTCGAAATAATCGATATCTGCAATTGACGCAGCCACTGTGCCTGTAGTAAAAAAATGAAGCCAAGCAAATGAATATGCATGACCAAAGACCGTGGTAGTAAAAAAAAATTATCAATATACCTCCACTAAAATACGTTTTCCTCAACAATTTTGCAGCATCTGTCGTTTCAAATGACATGGTCAGGGTGTAAGGGTTTTACATAAGCTCATCAATGGTAAGATGTAAGAATGACTCGGGCTAAATAGGTTTACCATTTCTGGCGATGAGAGCTCCAATTCCCGTTGGGTACCCAAAAAGCTGTAAGAAGATAAAGAGATAGTTGATAACAAACCACATATTGGTTACATAGTATTTTGCTAGAATGCAGTACCTTATAGAACGAGACAACCACAAAGTCTGCCTTATATTGAGACAGATCAGGTGGCTCTGTTGAACTTCCCTTAGCAGCATCGATTAGAACCATCCAACGACCACCTCTGTCCAAATTATCCGAAATCATATTGTAATAACAATTTCTACCACCACAAAAAACTATGTTGCACTGAAGAAATTGATGATTTCCAAGAATATAAGAAAGTAATGGAGTGAATCTCTAACTTGAAAAGCATCTATAGTTTTAGAACAAGATATACCTTTGACATGAAGATGCTATTGGGAATCCATGAGACTCTTCCTTAGCAACACGGACAAGGTCAAGGTTGAATCTCATACCCGAAAAGTTACATTCCGATGGAAATGCAAACAAACTGTATGAATCACCTGTAAGTAATGACAAACACGGTAAGATTTAATGAACTTTCTACTTTATAATAATTAGAATGAGGCTAAAGATGAAAAATAATATATTAACTGTTATGCTCTTTTTCTTTATCAGAGGCTTCGTATCGCCTCTGCACACCGCGGGGCTTAATTTTCATTGCAGGTTTCCCATTGTCTAGTTTATTGTGATGAGAAGCATCTTCGAAATCTACAGCAATAGAAGAAGCTCCTTTACTGAGAGCATACCTGAAAAATGATTAAGGAAAATCTACAGATAAACACAATTTTTTATTGCAATCTATATATACAGATAATTTTGTAGTAGAAATAACTCGATAAGAAGGATACTCTCTGATTCCAAGAACACTGTTATGATTCTCCATCGTATACATAAAACTACTTTGACAGCTCCATGGAAATGTTTCGCCAACAAGTTTCAATGCAGCAGTGGCACCCGAAGTAAATATACATTTATACTCTTCAGGCGACGCATTAAAGAAATTAAGAACCTGCAAGAAAACGATTCATATGTTAAGACCTTTGTGCACCGTTCTCAAATATACTTTTCAGTGGACAAATCGACTTATATCAACTCTAAAAATCATTTAACACGACTCGAAATTGATATATTTCTGACATCAAAACACAAAACATGTTACCTCTCCGCGAGTCTCATCAACGATGTCACTGGTCGTCGAGCTGCAGCTGCTTTGGCTATCTATGTAATTTAAAAAAAAAAAAAACATATGCTGAGCTCTAAGAAAAAGCGAAAAGTAGAAAAAGAAATGGATTTGGAGATATATTACGTGGATTCCCATACAACGTGGAATTCAAATCCTTGAAAGCATCTTGGATCTGTGTCTCGGAATATAAAGTGGCACCAGCGTGGTCCAAATACACAACATCTACAAAGAATAATTCCACACTGTAGAAGTTTGATTCATGATGAATTGGTAATGTTTAGCTCACTCACATCGAAAAATAAAAAGAATTTAAATTCTTCATCATGCCAAGAGGCGAATACATGACAATGGGCCAAGGGGAGATCAAATTAGCTTTCAAACATAAATAATTAGTCTACAAGCCACAAAAATTTGTTCCAGAAATTAGTTCCACTCTACAGAATCAACAAGAACAAACTGAACACTGTCTGAACCAAGCTTTAACTAACCTCAATCCCAATGTTACGTACACAGACAATATCATCATCAAGATTTCTACTCCTACACGAATCTCTGCTCTATGTTTCTTAATGGGAACAAAAGTAAAAAAAAAAAAAAAGGAAAAAAGAAAAACTTCCGTACCATTGAGACGCTTAAATTCAGTGGCTCTGATCTCATCAACGTTTTTGCGAGCGTTTGGGTAGCCATAATCTTTACCAAACTCATCCAAGAATCTTTCTTTAGCAAAGTCGTATGCTGACATCTTACAGCTAGCTTGAAGATCACCGATAACCTAATTTTTATCGCTGAATTGAAGGATGAAGATTATTAATAATTAAATATCCCCAAACGTCTTTTTACATTATGAGGTTATAAGGTAATCATTAATTTAGTCGTTAGATAAGTGAAAGTAAAGTACAGTTAAAATTGTTAACTGTGTCTTTAGTTCGAGTTTTAGGACATTATAGGTCGGTCCACCATTGGGCTTAAAATGGGCCTATTGTTTTGTTTTTGTTTTATGGATAAATATTGATTGTAGGGCAAATTTCGTTTCAGTCCCGATCGAAGTTTCAAATTTCTCTTAACTATCCCTTCAATTATTTCTTTCTGTTCAGTACCATTTCGCGAATTTCTTCATGTTCAGTACCTAAAATGGTATTTTTAATGTTGAAAAGATAAAAATAACCTTAATTCACAGGTTTAGTACCAACAAAACTGGATATTATACCAACTGTTGTCTCTATTATACCAATAGAATTAAATATTATACCATTATACTAATACGAAATGTTAACACTATTATATCAATAAATAACATTATTCTATTTATACAACTGTCGTCGTTATACCAACTGTTATTATACCAACAAATAACGTTATTCTAATTTTACAATAAAATGGTTATATTGTTATTATACCACTAAATAATGTTATTATAACTTTATACAAAGAAAATTAGACATTATACAAACTGTTGTCGTTATTATACCAACAAAACTGAATATTATACCAACCATTATCATTATGTCCAGTTTTGTTGTAAAGAAAGGTTATTTTCGTCCTTTAACTGTTTGGGCAAACACACAACTTTTCACAGATGAGTACTGAACAGGAAAAAATAATTCAATGAGTACTGAACAGAAAGTTTAAACTTCGAACGGTACTGAAACGAAATTTGCGTAAAGTTATTTAATTAATTCATAGTTACCGAAAAAAAATAGAAAATAAAAGGGAAATATAAAATATACTTTGATAATTGAGATAAGATTATCAATTGTTAAAATCCTATTACAAGTCTTCTGTGCTTAAACCAGACTAACATATTTCTCAGGGTAAGAGATAAGAAACAATGATGAAATGAAAGATCAAACTAAAACAAAGCGAGCATCGTTCTCTTACATGATAGTTCGAATTTCTAATGCACACTGCAGCTGAGCAAACCTTGAAAGGATACGTAGAGATCGTTGTTTTCTGTCCCAAATATCTTTTCGGCTTTCCTCAACGTTTCCTGAAAGTGTTTGTGTTCAAATGTAAGAATAGTAAATAGTTCTCGATCGGTGTAAGATTCGCAAGAAATAACATGTTAAGTAATTCACCTCACGGGTTTGCTTCTGCGCATTTAAATCCTTTATGTTAGCGAGAAACTCGCTGAACTGCTCAAGTGACAACCTACTCCTGCATTTCATATGGCATAATTAAGCTTCATAAGTCATATTAACTTTTATGTAGCCACTCAAGCTGCCAATGTATATAGGCTCTGTTCTGTTTGGCTAATACTGAAAACTCACCGGGCCTGGCAAAAAAACTCCTTCCCATCAATTCTAGGAGTACGTCCTAACATTGGAAAACAAAAATTAGATAGCCTGAGGGGAGAAAAAAGGCCAACACAATAAATTTATCAGTCAGTGTCAGTCAACTGTTATACCTGGTAGTGCACGTCCTCCTCGAGGAGGCGAGTTAGCAGCTGACGACTGTTGGCTGGAGGTGTACCATGATGTAAGGGAACCTCGTCCGTCATAACGATTAGTTGGAGAAGTTACACCAGAGGTTCTCTGAGGAGAGTTAGCAGTTGAATACCTTCTTGGAGAGACAGCAGTGGATAGTACCTTGGGAGTTCCAGTAGGCGTGAGCTTTGGTGTGATATATGGCGTCACGGAGAATCTTTGAAAATTCGATTTAGAGACTGAGGCAAGGAATTATCACGGACGATCACTAGTTAATTTTTTAATGCAGGAATAACAGCAGATTGGAAAATGTAAGATTTTTTTTAAGTTCAGATACCATCGTTTGTGTTTGCACCATTGGTAGACCCTTTGTAAGGACCGGGTTTGGTGTAGCCTTTCAAGCCATCATCTAAAACAATAATAAGCCATGAATCATGATAATGAAAAGAAACGCCGTGAGAGTATGAAACAGAACTCAAAACACAAAAGACATGAACTTTATGGTCATGACCGTGAGATTACCGTGTTTGTGTTAGGTAATGAGGATGAATCGTATATCTGATAGAAACTAATGATAATACTGAATCATTAAGCAGCCTTTTAAAGGCAAATACATAATCCCACTATATGATAAACTTACCACTACATAATAACTTCCTACACAATAAACTACAACTGATAAGTTTATAAAGGACAAACTTAAGACCAAACATATGTTAACTAAACAATAATTATTGCTAACAGTCCCCTCCCTTAAACTGAAAATTTGCTAATGTTCAGTTTAAGTTATCAACTGTATTCAACGAGCAAACACCCAACAATCTTCTGAGCTTCTTGAAAGATTCCACCTTCCGTGCTTTTGTTAATATGTCTGCAACCTGTTCTCCACTTCTGCAGTAGATCAATTCAATTGAACCTTCATTTTTAAGATCTCTTAGGAAATAAAACTTCACGTCAATATTCTTGCACCTCCCATGCTGGACTGGATTCTTGGAGAGTTTGATTGTTGAACTGTTATCGCAAAAGATTTTTGTAGCCTCCAGTTGCTTGAATTTCAGCTCTTCAAGTATTCTTCTCAATCAAACAGCTTGACAAGCACAAGCCGTGGCAGCAACAAACTCAACCTCTGTGCTTGATAAAGTGACAATAGATTGCTTCTTAGATGACCATGAGATTGCAACTGTTCCCAACATAAAAACATAACCTGAAGTGCTTCTGCGATCATCCTGATCCCCTGCATAATCACTATCAGTGAAACCCAAGAGATTAGACTTTGTACCTTTTCTAAAAAAATAGCCCAAAATCTTTGGTTCCTTGTAAGTAACGGATGATTCTCTTGGCAGCCAAAAAATGCAATTCTGAAGGATTCTCCATGTACCTACTAATTAAGCTAACTGAATACATAATATCTGGTCTTGTAGCAGAAAGATACATCAAACTGCCGACAATTTGTTTGTAAACAGTGTTGTCCACTCTCTTCCCTTCAGGATCTTTATGAAGCTTCAAACTCGGATCAGCTGGTGTGTTTGCAGCATTACAATCCTTTATCAAATGTGGACCAATAAATCCAAGTTCAAATGGTGGTAAAAGATATTTGATCACCTTTATCGATGATTTTTCTAGAAAGACTTGGGATTATTTTTTGCAGGAAAAATCCGAAGCATTTTCCACGTTTAAGAAATTCAAAGCATTTGTGGAAAATGAAGCGAAGAAAACCATTCAAACTCTTCGTACAGACCGAGGTGGTGAATATTGTTCGAAAGATTTTGAAGCTTTCTGTGGAGAGCATGGCATAAGAAGGGAGTTAACTGCAGCTTATACACCACAGCAGAACGGTGTGTCGGAGCGGAAAAATAGAACCACCCTCAACATGTTGAGAAGCTTACTAGCTGGAAGAAAAGTTCCAAAAACCTTTTGGCCAGAAGCAGTAAACTGGAGTGTGCATATTCTGAATCGTAGTCCAACTTTTGCTGTGCAAAATATGACTCCAGAGGAAGCTTGGAGTGGGAGAAAACCATCTGTTGATCATTTCAAGATATTTGGATGTATAGCATACGCTCATGTCCCTAATATGAAAAGAAAAAAGCTGGATGATAAGGCAGAAAAATGTATTTTTCTGGGTGTAAGTGAAGTTTCTAAAGCTTATAAATTATTTAATCCATTAACGAAAAAGATTGTAACGAGCAGGGATGTTTTATTTGACAAAGAGAAGTCCTGGAATTGGAGCGGGCAGCAGCCTACCCAATTTATTTCTGATATTGATGCTGGAAATGAGCAGATTTCAGAACCATGTGTTCCTGAAAACACACATCATACGATGCCAGAAGTTGCTGAAATTTCAGAAGATGAAGCTGAAATCGGTGGTGAAACAGCTGAACGCGTTAGTCGAACAAGGAAAAGGTCTGTCTGGATGGAGGATTATGAGGTAACTGGAATTCCAGGTCCAATTAATCACTTTGCTTTGTTTTCAGATTGTGATCCTACGATTTTTGAGGATGCTGTCAAAGAAGAAAAATGACGCAAAGCGATGGATGACGAAATTGATTCCATTGAGAGAAATGATACATGGGAATTGATCGAGCTTCCACGAGGTTGTACAACAATAGGCGTGAAGTAGGTATTTAAAACAAAGTTGAAAGAAAATGGCGAGGTTGACAAGTATAAGGCTCGCTTGGTGGCAAAAGGGTACAAGCAAGAGTACGGGGTCGACTATACTGAGGTTATTTCTCCAGTTTCAAGGCATGATACAATTCGTACGGTGGTTGCCTTGGCTGAGCAGAACTCTTGGAGCGTTTTTCAGCTGGATGTGAAATCGGCTTTCTTGCATGGATACTTGGATGAACAAGTATTTGTTGAGCAGCCCCCTGGTTATGTGAAACATGGAACTGAGCATAAAGGTTAAGGACTTAAAAAGGTTCTTTATGGTCTGAAACAAGCCCATCGTGCTTGGTACATTGAGTCATATTTTATCAAAGCTAGTTTTTCAAAGTGTCCTTATGAACCAACACTTCTTATTAAGATTGGTAATAAAGGAAGAATGCTCATTGTGCGTCTTTATGTTGATGATCTCATATTCACTGGTAATTGTGATACCATGTTTCAAGAGTTTAAGAAATCTATGATGGAAGAATTTGAGATGTCTGATCTTGGATTAATGCATTACTTTCTTGGCATAGAAGTGATGCAATCTCATGATGGGATTTTTATGTCTCAAAAGAAATACGTAAGGGAAATTTTAGACAGGTTCTAGCTCAAATGAGATGTGGATGATATGTCTCCGATCCTTGCAACGATTTGTGCTCAGTAGAGCGTGCGGATTATGTTGGTATCCGGTTAGGTGCCTTGTGTCGAAAGTCTTCCTGACATTGATTATCGTTCAACTTATAGAAATTCAATTAAAGTCACTTCACTATACCATACCAACCATGAAAACCTTCTTACCCTTTCCAAGCATAACGATATCGAAATTCAATCTTACCAAGTTAAGAATTCCATACAAATCAAAACTTTTAAGAATCATAACCTTAAACAAAAATTAACAGAGAAAGGTCCTCTGTAATCTTCTTGTCTCGATAACGATACTCTCGAGTGCAAAGTTCAAGCATATTCATCGTCGCCATCACTGTCATCTTCGTATTCTGAATCCGAGCCTTCATCTCTGGGCCCCATCAACGAATTCATATCGAATGAAGCTTCGACCTCCATCTCTTCCATGTCGATAAGGTCATAAGTCATTCGTTCCTCGAACTTCTTGTCCGAACAGTTAAGCATCCAAGACAGAGAGCACTTCACTCCTTTCCTCGATGCCATCTTCTGCCTCGGCTTGACGGTCGATTCGAGCCCGTAAGTGAAATAAGCGGGGAAAGCCACCAAATCTTCCAAGGGCCTGGCCATTACAGCCTTAAAGTAATCGAAGCTCTGCTTCATTACATCGACGCTCAAAGCCAGGAGCTGAGGGCACCCCACCACCATTTTCTTCGCCTGCTGTAAGGAGAACCCACACTCCTTCAAAAAATCCACGTGCTTCGCCATCGCCCTCTCGCTCAAGACGACGATTTCGGGCATTTTCTCCACTACCCTCCCGAAATCCTCGTGGTCCATTTGAACGATAGAGCCGAGAAAATCCCTTCGTTTGAGCAGCTTTTCTTCAAGTTCCAGTCCTATGATGTCGGGATACTGAGCAATCACGCCTGCGAGAGAATTTTGCCTGACATTACACTCTAAGAGCAGCTTAACATTCGGCTCATGGTTCCCTCGAGCTTAAACCCCAAGACTTCTGGGTACTTCTCGAGCACTAGAGGGATATCGCTGGGCTTAATATCCATCCCTTGGAGGTACTTAACGACTGGCTCAAGATCAACCACGACGCTAGCGTGAAGGACTTGCGGGTAACGCCTCAAGAACTCGGTGAAAGTAGCCTTTCTAACACCTAACTTCCCGAGGTAATCAAGAACGGGGATCATGTTCTTCTTCACGCTGCAGCCAAGAACGAGGGGGTAGTTGTTTATGTCTTCGATAGTGAGGCCCAGTCTGTGAAGGAAGTCGATGCGTTCCCTCATGACCTCGACTGTGACGGGGAGTTCCAAGCCGTCGAGCTCGTCGGGGACGATGCCTATCCCTTTCAAGAAATCGTAGACGCGGGCTCGATTCTCCGCACGTTCCTTCTTCATCTCTAGTAAGCTGGGATGGGTGTAGAATGAGGCGGGATTAACCTCCTCTTTGTCTCGGCTAAACTTCGACTGTCTGGATGAATGCTTCGTGGAAGCAGTCGACGAGCGTGTTCGATTGGCGACAGAAGAGTGAAGCCTCATGACCAATTTACAGCGTTTGGCGCAACAGCTCGATGAATATACGGTCGGGACAGATAAAAATCGCGGCCGATGAAACGTAAAGGCTGGATATTCGCAATGAGCCAGTAAAAGAGTGGGCTTTGCTAGGCTGGCATAGCTCGAAATCTTCATCTCCTCTACAGACAAGAACAAAATACGGAGCATTCAAACACTCGAAAGATAGCATTCTACTGCGTACGTAGCTTAAATCAGACAGAAGACACAAATGGAAAGGCAAAGCAAATCAATCGAGACGAACAAACAAGAAGATTCATTTACCCTTAAAAATTCAATTGCAGTGAACTCGACAGTGTAAGCACACGACGATAGTGTAGCAAAAAAGGGCCCTTTTGTGGATTTCTGGGAAGGTAATCGAGCCCTCTGAGATGGGGTCGGTTCGGTTCGGGTCGGGTCGGGTCGGGTTTGGCTAGGTTGTTTCTGGTTGACGAAGAGGAGGCGAAGCTCGCCTTGAGTCTTGATAGGATAGATAAATCTAAACTTTCCGAAATTGAGATAAAATGATTTTTACACTCACGAAATTAAAAATAAAAAAGGAAAGGAAAAATCACTACATCGAAGCATTTTGTTAGGAATTAATTTAGTTTTTTATTATACTCTAATTTATTTAATAATGAAACAATAAAAATAAAAAGAAAACTGGGCAAATCTATCTTATCTTATCTTATCTTATTTGATTTATGATATTTATTTATGGAGGAAATTAATATATTTGAAATTCTCATTATTTTTCTGTTGGAAATAGATATTCAATTTTGTAGAACTAGAAACGTGTATGTTCATCAATTTGCAAGCTTTAGAAATTTTCTCGTACTACATTTTTTAGGGCATCCCAACAACACCATCACAATCCTCATATTTTGACTCAATACGATTTAATTTCCAAACTTTATCATCGATTATGGGATAAACGCCAACTTTCAGTGAGACTAATCTCACTAATCCTTATTTTTCGTCACAAATTCATACAGACTAGGGGTGGAATAAAAATATCGAAATATCATACCGTATCGAAATATACGAAAAATACTGAAATTTTTGGTAAGGTATGATACCGTGATAAATGTACGAAAATTTTAAAAATTCGGTATACTGATTATACCGAAACACATATTTTTTTTATACTTTATAAATACACATACATATTAAATCAAAATAATATAAAATAGGTAAAAAAAATTATAAGGTTTTTCACAAATTATTGGTCCACAAGTTATTATATTAACTAGACAACTTTCATAAATTATTATGTAAATCAAAGAATTATACTTGTTGTTTAATTTTTGTTTTTTTAATATTTATTTTTCAGGATTTTGAAAACGTGAAAGTGCATGACTTTTTGTTAATTACTTTTCTTTAATATATCTTTTTAGTTTTATATATAAGGTTCTTAATAGATATAGTTCAAATATATAAATTATTTATGGTTAATTATGAATAAAAAAACTTTTGGTTTATAAGATTGTTTGGTATAAAAGGTATGATATCGACATCATACTGAAATTAAGGTATGATATCGTAGCGAAATTTAAGGTATACCAAAATTTTGGTATGATATCGGTATGATATTTTTCGATACCAAAATTTTGATAGGGTATACGGTATCACAGTTTCAGTAAGGTATATCGTACCGAAGCAGTCCTAATACAGACAGCGATTACAAGACAACCAAGTGGATTGGAACTCGTGACGTCATCTTTGGAGCTATCATCACTCCTCGACCATTTTGATTGGGACGAAATTTTCTTGCAGTACTTAAATAGAAACAGGGACAAGACAAACCCTTCATATGAAAAAGTTCCTGCATAACTTATATATAGAAAAAAAAAAGAGGTAGAATATTCATTCGTTATATAAAAAATTTCGTCGTTATTAATAAACGCGATGTCATGAATAATACGTAGGGAAAACCACGTGAATGATACGTCGGGATCAATTCATGAAATTAATAGCGTTGCAAAATTGACAACGCCATCACTTTTAATAAATTCAATGAATGAATAATGGCCGAAAGCTCACATATATTGGACCAAAATAGATCAAACATAAACACGAGAAGACCTATTTTGATAATAAAAATGCTTAATTATTTTTTAGACATGTATTTTTTGGTAAGTGGCATTGTAAGGATACCTAAATTGGAAATATCAATTCTAAGTTTCGAAATTTAAGCAATTTGAGGATATTTAAATTAATATGTAATTTTAGGATAATAAGTTTTAATATTGAAACAATTTGAGAATAATCAACTTTAAAATTCTCGCATTACTTAAATTGTTTTAATTTTAAAATTTATTATCTTAAAATTGTAACAGTTAATTTATGTATGTTCAAATTTTTAAATTTTAAAATTTATTGTTCTAAAATTCCAATCTTTAATTTCGGTCAAATCTTCACCTCCAATATACATGACAAAAATAATTAAGACAAATAAAAAACAAATCTACTTTAATAAATAAAAGAAAAGCCCTTAAAAGTATCACTCTTGACTTGCTAGTGCTACTGCGAAAGCCCCCCAAAACACAGCATTTCACGGCCAACAGTCGACGCCATCAACAAGCCCGCCTGCTTTGCTTCTCTTCCGAGGTTATAATTTATGTCTGGAATTGAATGCATATGTTATTGCTTTTTATTTCGTCTATTTGCTATCAGAAGTTTAAATTTTTCATTTTTTCTGTCCCTTGCGAACAATTGTGGGACTAATTTTGGTGTCATTGCTGTTCGATTGAGCTACCTAATTTTATTCATTTGTAAATTCGGTTCCATATGTTGGATTCAATGGGGTTTATTCAATTTTTGCAGTCGTTTGGAGCATCGCAATAATGTCAGAGAAAGGAGGAAAATCGCATGCCAATGGCGGAAAATCGACGCGGAAGTCATCAGGTTGTGATCTAATTCCTGCGCTTTGCAAGTTCCTATATTTCTTTCTTTCTTTTTATAAATCATGGAAGGCAGTTGCATTTCTAAGATGTATGTAATAATTTTAGGTTTTGTCTCCATTTCTGATTACTGCTTCCCTTTTGTGTACAGACAAAGGAAACAAGGTTTCAAATGGTACTGAGAAATCCACTAGCAAGGCGCCTGCATTGGTGCGGAGGCTTGAACAAGGTCATCATCTCTAACATGTGATTTTATTCGTTTATTCTTAACATATAATGCATTCGTTAGTTAATCAACGGGCAAGTTAATATAGGTTCCTTTAAAATTGCTAATGTTACTCTACAGTTTATTCAACGAGATTCTAACATATTCTTCACACGCAGAACTTCCTCCGAATGCTGTGTGCTTGATGGACTGTGAGGCTGCTGAAATCTTACAAGATATTCAAGATAAGATGGTTATATTGTCCCAGGATCCCGATATTAAACTCCCAGAGCAAGTGACTTTAGTTTAAGCTGTAATATTCTTGTCATTTCTTTCTGTTGTTATCGTTACCTTAATACGTCAAGTTCCTTGTCTTATTTTAGGTTGTTTGATATGGGACTGGCGCACGCGACGAAAGCTGCAAATCAAGTCAAACCTGAGACCGTGAGAAGAATACTTGAGTAACCTCGTTTGTATTAACTGCACATATATGTGGTTCTCATCCCTTATTCGTTTTTAAGAAACTGTTTGCACCTTTAACTCTTGAATTAGGCCTCTTAAAAAGCACGGTGTATCCGATTGTGAGGTATGCAAAACCCTGATACTTATGATGTTTATCTTTTCTCCGCGCAAAGACCTAACGACTTTTCTTTCCATAAACTCAGATTTGTCTTATCGCGAACGTTTCACCTGAATTAGCTGAGGAAGTTTTTGCGCTCATCCCGGCCCTTAAGGTATTGTATTAAATTTTTTTTTTTTTATCAGAAATGGGAAGCTCTATCTATGTACATTAGATAAGGATCGATGCCTTACCTATTTTCTATCAGTCAAGAGAAGAGGCATAACAACGAGCGCGGATAAATCGTTTATATGTCTTGTTTAATTCCTTCGAGTTGCTCAATAGAATAAAGTCTTTCATTTACTAACATGTGCTAAAATCTTGATAGGAGCTTATAAATTGTATGAAAATTGTATCATTTTGGTTTAAGACCAAAACATAGACTCTCAAGAACTGGCCTTTCAATAATGTAAGAATCTTTACGAAGAGTATTTGTGATCTATTGCAGCCGAATATGCAAAAGCTGAAAGATCCACTCAGCGTTGCTTTGAGCGAACTGGCACATCTCAAGGAATCATTAGCTAACCTCAAAGATATATCATAAGCGGCGCTAAGAAATAAAGATTATGGTAAGTGCGCTGGAACATTACTGCATCTATCTTATAAATCTTTGTCATGAGTAGGGTGTCGTCAATAGTGTCATGGTTCGTAGTGCTTGATGTCTTGTTTTCGTAGTTCACCGAAGCAGGAAAAAACAGTGACTGTTGTTCGTTCTATTACCAGATAGATTTGTGTGTAAATGAATCGAGTCAGACTGAAGCTGAAGCTGAATGAACAAGTTTTTATGTTTGTTTGAATTATTACCCAATTTTAGATCTTGTAGTTGGGCAAGGTATAACTTATATTACATTGAATGAGGTTGAGCATAGGCATTGCTTCGTAATCGCATCGCATAGAATGGAGAAAAGAAGAAAATAACTTTGGGATTAATGAAAATAATTAAAATGATGGCAAAACTCATTTAATCTTGTATTTTAATGCCATAAAATTGATTATATTTTTGGTATATTGTCATATATATATATAGATATTGTCTATTTGATGTATGTCGTTTCTTGATAGCCAATAAAAAATACATATCACTGACAAAAAAATTCCCAATCCCATTGTGCTTCGAGGTAGTTGATCGAATGGTAGATTATTTTTTATCCCTATAATTTTATTTTATTTTATCGTATTTCATGTTAATGTTTATATTATAAAAGAAGAAATTTTATTTTTATTGAAAACAAAAAAGAATTACAGTATCATATTCTATGCAGTCAACGTCCTACTTATACCAATTACAGGGACTAAGGAAAATTACATACATATCCTACAGAATTACATAACCACTTGTTTACACTACCCTCAAGTTTGATTTTGAACAAATTAAAAACACCAAACTTGGATGACAAATGATCAAATTGGCTCTTGTTCAAAGCTTTTGTCAAAATATCTGCAGATTGCTCCTTTGTTGGTGCATAAACAGTTTGAATTGTACCGTCTTGAATCTTTTCTCTAATGACAATCCACCTCGATGTGCTTCGTTCTTTCGTGAAACACGGGGTTTGCTGCTATTTGCATTGCCGATTTACTGTCCGTGTACAATGTTACAGGTTCAATGTTGCTGATCTTCAAGTCTTTTAGCAAGCTGATTAGCCACAGTATTTCTGCAGTTGTCATTGCCATTGCACGATATTCGGCTTCAGCCGAACTCTTCGAAACAGTGCTTTGTTTCTTTGTCTTCCACGAAATTAAGGAATTCTCAAGAAAAACAGCATAACCTGTTAAAGATTTTCTCGATATGGGTCAAGAAGCCTAATCCGCATCACAATAAGCATTTAAACTCACATTGCTGTTAGAACTCAGAATTATTCCCAAACCAGGACTGCCTTTAAGATATCTCAGTATTCTATACATGATATCTACATGTAATTTTCTTGGTTAATGCATAAATTGTGACAAAATTTGAACTGAATAACTAATATCAGGCCTAGTTAAGCAGAGATATATTAACTTACCAACAATCCTCTGAAATTCATTTACCTGCTGCTGATCGATATCTGTACAATCATCATCAATCACCTTGAGATTTTGGTCAATAGAATTGCGTAAAGGTTTGCATCCGAGCATCCCTGTTTCTGCTAACAACTCAATAACATATTTTCTTTGGTTAAGAAGAATGTCTTCTTTTGATCTAGCTACTTCTATCCCCAAAAAATATCTAAGTTCACCTAGATCTTTCATGCAAAATGTACTATCTAGATACTCTTTTGATTCTTTTATCATTTCGTTATCATTTCCCGTAATAAATATGTCATCAACATATACTAGTAATATCATCATATCACTCACCATTGATTTGTATTCTTTGATTGTCCAAATCCAAATTGTCTCACGGCCAATGTGAACTTATTATTCCATTGCCGCGATGCTTGTTTTAATCCATATAATGACTTAGCTTACACCATTCATATGAGGTTGATCTCCAAAACCCGGGGGAATTGTCATGTATACTTCTTCATTTAAGTCTCCCTGCAAAAATGCATTAGTAACATCCATTTGACAAATAGACCAATCATTTATTGCTGCCAACGAAATAACTAGTCTCACGGTGACATGTTTAGCAACAGGTGAAAAAGTGTTCGTATAGTGTATTCCCTCAATTTGGTTATATCCCTTAGCCATTAATCTCACTTTGTATCGTTCTAAGGACCCATCTGCTTTGTATTTAATAGTGTATATCCATCTACAACCTTCAATTTCTGTTGCCATAGCTTGTCTCCATTGCTCTGAGGTGGCTGCTTCATTATAGTTTGGTACAGCCTCATTATTCACAGCCACCAAATATGACCTGTAGAGAGGCTTAACTATACCATAATATAAATCATTAGATAATGAATATTTATTCGATAGTATACACAAAATATTAGAAGAATCAGTTATTGGTGAAATATAGTCTTTAGCCCAGTAAGGTGGCTTGATGATCCGTTCTGATCTCCTTAAGGCAACCTGTTGGGTATCATTATTAATCTCATCACTTACCCCCTTTCATAGAATATAACGTCTCTAGACACAAATATTTCTTTAGATCTAAGATCAAGAAGCTTGTATGCCTTTTGATTAGAAGCATATCCTATCATGGCACACGGTCTTGACCTTTCTTGGAATTTATCCAACTGAGGTATTATCTTGGCAAAGCATAAACATCCAAATAAGTGTTGGAATTTAGGCTCTTTACCAAATAATACTAAAAAAAAGGTGTTTTACCCTTTAATAACAGCGTAGGAGTTCTATTTATTAAATATGTTGCTGTCTCCCCAATATTTTATGGGGAAGCGTGACTGAAATTTCAAAGCTCTCGCAACATTCATAATGTGCCTATGTTTCCTTCCCACAACCCATTTTGATGGGGTGTGTAAGGACAAGAACTTTGATGTATAATGCCTAGGGATTCAGTCCTTACCTTCTTTACTTTCACTCCAAACTGCGTATATGTATAATTTATATTTTATGGTTTAAGATTTAGAAATTAGAGTTTAATATTTATGGTAGGGTTAACGTTTAAAATTAATTGAAGAGGCCTTTAATTTCGTGAATCAATTATGTTAGTTCGACCATGTGGATCGTAATAAACAACTAATATTTCACATCTACAACGTTTTCATGTAAGTATGATCAACTTCATATAAGCATGATCAACTTTTCAAGAAGATGAATAATATGTTTTCTTATTATTAAATTCAACTTTTATAATTCCAACATAGCATCCACGAAATTTTTTGTAAACTAATATATTTTTCTTTGAAACTTCGTAAATTTATATATTTTAGTGAACGTAGCATTTTTACAATAAAAAATGTTAAATCATAACCTAAATTAATTACATATTAAACGGTTACTGTGACTATGTAATTGTGTTATGCGTACTGGAGAAGCTTGTTATCTTCATATCAGTTTGTATTTTTATCTTTAATTCAGATGTTAATGATCATTATTAAACTGTTATTTTCACAAATCAATAAAAAACAGAGAATCTATTACCAGAATCACATAAACCTCCATAAACTGGCACATAAACCTGCCATCAGTCGTATATACAGCCTACACAAAACACCGGTATTCTCGAATACCTTCACCTTCACCGTCGGCTGTTTCGAAACCTTCGCCGCTTCCTTAGAAACATTCGGTTGTTTCGAAACCTTCACCTTCACTGTCAGTTGTTTCGAAACCTTCGCCGCTTTCTTCGCATTAACCGACTCACCTTTACCGATTTCTCCTTACCGAAACCATGAGAAATTGAAGTCGATTTAACCTTAATAGCACGAAAATATCGAGATTTCAGCATATTTCAATGGTTTTTAGGTGTCGGCATCGGTTATCAATAAATTGAGGTCGATTTATTTCAGTTTTTGATACTGCACAAAGAATTGTTATTGAAAATTAAACAACTGTTACTGGTGTGTAATGATTAGTTATTTACTTTATTATAACTGTTATTTTTTTCTTAACATCTGTTACTTACATTGCATGAAGTGTTACCCAATTACCGTGTGAATTAACAAAAGTTAAATATTGCGTCGCGTCAAAATTCTTCACTATTTCGTTCTTACACTCAATAATTCTCGTTTATTACTAAGATCCATTATCAAATTGACTCAACTTCGTCTTAATCGGCCATTAAAATTGATATTTGATCAATTTATAATGAGATTTTCGAAGTGGGATTTCAAGAAGTATTTCATCTTAAACTATTAAATTATTCGTTTATTATAACTACTCATGAGAAATCGAAGTCGATTCCATCTTATTTGCACCTTAACAACGATAGTCATTCGGTTTTGTAGTCCTAAAAGCAACGAAAATCGAACGGAAGGGACGGTGACATATGGGTGTAATTTTGGCAAATATGAAGTATATAAATGTCATTTACGGTGAGATGGGTCCTTTATTCTAATAGATTCAAAACTTAGGTCATTGAGCCTAATTGAAACTATCTAAATGGACTCAATCCATAATTAAACTATGTTATGGGGGCTAAACCGAAAATTACCCTTAACTAATTTTGGTAGTTGTGCTTAGACTTATATGTTAATTGAAGTTAGCCTTTTTAGATATTTTTTGGAGTATGTGATTGTACATAATTATTTAAAATTATTAATTAATTTACTTTTCTTTTAGCCATCTTTTTTTTTCTTTTCTTTTCTTTTTTTAATAATAATCTTTGGATGAAGCAATTAGTTCTCATCCGGCCAGCAAACACGATCTCGTCAGCACCTTTTTAATCTGACGAGAAAAAAATATAGTTAATTTATAAAATTTCGAGACTGGGAAAATAATAAACACGATCTCCACCCCACCACTGAGATATGAAATGAAATGGAAATCATTCGACAATAATAAAGTTACTGGCGCTCAAGCTCTCTGCAGGAAGACTGGATGAGCTAAACAAGGTAACCTTAATTTGTAATTGTTCATTCCCTATTTCGTGTTTTTGGTAGTCTGCCATTTCTTTAGCACACACAACGGCCGAGTCCAGACAGTGATCCAATTGAATGCATCTGAGCGTCTGTATATCTCCGATATCTGGGGATATCTCCTTCAACCTATACATATACATTAGTCTCAGATCTTCGAGGCAAGGAAAATGGTTGGAATCTGCCGTAAAACATTCGAGGTCCTTACACCTCCCTATCTCCAAGTATTTTAGACTAACAAATTGTCCTTCGACGTGACTCCACCCGCTTCCGCTGCATTTGAAGAGAATTAGTTGTTCGAGCAGTGGCAGTGAGCCAATCTTAGTCATCGTTACGTCGTCATCCAAACGAAGGCCGCTAACATCCAAGCACTTGAGTGAATGCAGGAAAGTAATACTCGACAGCATTTCGTTTCGTCGTGCCACGGAACTCACGTGGTGCAACCAGCAACCAAGCCATTCAAGCTTTTCAAGAAGGGCGATGTTGTCCAGAGCATACACCCCCTCACTGAACCCTCCGACTTTATCATCATAAACAACAATCAGTCTCCTGACGTTGGGAATTCTTTTGACCAAATCTTCACTAAAACTCAAATTTAGTATACACTCAGCCGACTGAAGGTTCTTCAAGATATCAACGTCGCTGCTTTCACTTGGAGGAGGAGGAGGATCCGAGAGAATGAATGTGTTGTATATGTGGATATGTCTAAGTTGAGACATTTTCCATATATCTTTCGGTAATTCAGCCTCATAGCAACCTATTATGTATAGAGACTGGAGATTCCAGATTGAACTAATTGATGAAGGAAAGGTAACCAATCGATTACGTATAGATGATGAGAACTCAAGGCAGCACAAGTTAACATGTTGCGAAGCAACTTGTACCATGTCATCTATACTAATGTCCAAATACCGAGCTGAAGCCAAAACTCTTAACGACTTATTATAAATTGAAGAAGGTAATAATATATCGTAAAGTATCAAAGTACGCAATGATTTCTGGACAGTGGCGTCGTCGGAATAGCAATGGTCTGAGCTTGGATAAAGGATTATTCGTCTTTCCTTCTTTGACACTTCTAGATCATGCTGCTTCCGCACGATGCAAAGAAACTTCTTCTCTATAGCTTCTTTTAAGCTTAAATCCCTCAAAAGATCGTGGACCTTGAATTCCACTACTTCTCCACTTCGAGATGACTCAGAAGAAACTAAAATGAGATTCCTACCGACGAGGTCACGTATGTAATCTCGTGCAGCCTCTTCTAGGCTCTTTCCACAAATTGGTTTTAGAAACCCTTCTGCCACCCATAGACTGACCAGTCTGTCGACATTAATCAATTTATCTTCGGGAAAAATTCCCATGTAAAGGAAACAAGGCTTCAAATGCACCGGTAAATGGACATAACTTAATGATAATATCTTCACGCAAATGGCGTCATCTTCTGAACTCAGAGTGGAACTTAAATTTTCTGCTACATATTTCCAATATTCTTGCGTTCGGGGTGACCTTGCTAGATGGCCTCCAATCACGACAACCGAAAGAGGAAGTCCTCTACAGTCGTTCGATATCTCCTTGCCAACATCCTCTAGCTCGTGGGGGCAGTCATCTTGTCCGAATACGGTTTTGCAAAGTAAATCCCAAGTTTTTCCCTCGTCTAACAAACCCACAGAAAAAGCATGCTAGCTAATCGAAGCGAATTTCGATTCTCTGGTGGTTATGATAATTCCACTACCGCGGCTATCCGGCAAGAACTTGCGCAAACTATTCCATGCCTCGACATCCCATATGTCGTCTATATAAGTAAATACCTTTTGCCGAATAAATCCTTGTACAGTTTATCACCCAACTCGTATTCGCCCTCTCCTCTCAAACTTTCCTTACTCTGTGTCTTATCTAGACAATGAACAAGTTCTATCAGACTTTCATGTATGTTGTAGTCCTTGGATATCGTAGCCCAAGCAAGAACATCATAGTAGTTCCCAACGTAAGGATGGTTATAGACTTTGTTAGCAAGTGTTAGCAACTCTCTAAGCATGGACCTCCGGTTTTCAACGGCGAAAACTATCACATATGGGCGATCAAGATGAAGGCATATTTGAAAGCTCTATGTCTATAGGATGTGGTGGAAAGTGATCAAGAACCACCGGCCTTACGAGCAAACCCGACGATCGCTCAAATGAAGAAGCACGAAGAAGACGTCGCAAAAAAACCAAGAGCTCTCACATGTTTACACTCGGCTCTTTCCGATACGATCTTCACAAGAATCATGACTTGTGAAAATCCTAAAGAAGTTTGGGATAAGTTGAAGGAAGAGTTTGAAGGAAGCGAACGGGTGAAGAGTATCAAACTCTTAACATTAACAAGAGAGTTTGAAATGTTGAAGATGAAGGATGGAAAGTCGGTGAAAGAGTATTCTTCCAAACTCTTAGACCTTGTTAACAAAATTAGGTTGATGGGAGAAGAGTTCAACGATGCAAAGGTGGTGGAAAAGATGATGATAAGCTTACCTTCGAAATTTGAGGCAAAAATTTCCGCTATCGAAGAATCATGCGACCTCAAGACTCTATCCGTTGCCGAGCTCATTAGCAAGCTTCAAACTCAAGAGCAACGAGCGAATATGAGAGAAGAAGATGCCATCGAAGGCGCTCTACCGGCCTTTAAGATGAACACGAAAGGGAAAAAAGCAAAAGAAGGGAAAAGCCAAGATGACGACAACGATGAGAAAGTTGCTGAAAATTTCAAATACAAAGAAAAGCCAACCCGATCGTGCAAAATATGCTTGCGAAACAATCACATCGAGAGTGATTGTTGGTACAAAGAAAAGGGTGCAATCCGTTGCATCTATTGCAAGAAAATGGGACATCTCAAAAAGAATTGTAGGCTAAAAAAGCAAGCTAATGTTCAACCACAACAAGCCAACTTTTCCGATAATCAAAAGAGGCTAAGGAATGGCTCTTTATGGCGATGCCCGAAACGAAAAGTGAGCAAACATGGCTCATTGATAGTGGTTGTACAAGCCACATGTGCAAAGATGAGAAGATGTTTGCGAGCTTGGACAAATCCATCAAAACGAAAGTTCGACTAGGAGATGGGAAGGTCATTCAAGCCGAAGGGAAAGGATCGATACCGGTCAAGACAAAACAAGGTACAAAGTATATTCCCGATGTTCTCTTTATTCCTCATTTAACTCAAAATCTTTTGAGTGTTTCAAGAATGATGGAAAGAGGATACTCTCTTTTATTCAAAGACAACGCATGCGTTATCTATGACCCGAATGATGTGATATTGGCGAAGGTGTCTATGATCGAAAAATGCTTCCCTTTGAAGTTTAACGAGAGACATGAAGGTGTTCACTATGTCTCAAACGATGATGATAATGATGATGATGACCCTCTTGTCTCGCCTATGCCGACACATGAAAAATGCATGTGTGCTATCATGAAATCTCCTTCGGTAGAAGAAGAAATGAAGCATGATGAACGGAGACATACGATGAAGGAGGAGATGGCAATGGATGAAAAATTACAGATTCGACATTTGGCACTCGAACCCTTAAAGAAGTCTAAAATGAGGAGGAGCACGCCGAAGCCAAAGCCTCTTGTTCACGATGAAGCCGCTGCAAATGTAGAAACGGTCGAATATTTGTACCCAACCTCCATCATGTTCGGATATTTTTTCTCCATTGAAGATCCACAAGTTCCTCGTTTTCCAAATCATCCACAGGATATACATGACCGAGAGTTGGATGCGATCAACAACAATTTTTTGGTCCGTTCAAGAGCTGAGCTGCCAAACTTTAAATTTTATATCCCTAACGTGAGTTGCATTTTTGAGGTCCTCGAAACCATCTCCACACAACTGCAGATCGTATCAATCGTAATCCCTGAGCTGCCACATCCTTGGCTGAGCATTTCCCTTATTCACTACTCTCCGCAGCATCTTCATGTACTTCTATGGTCCCTAAGATAGATAGCCCTGTACGCAGACTTGACACTCTGTATTGCCCATTTTTCTCAAGTCCCCAAATCAGCAAGTCTCTAGAACAAGAATTGTTAAGTGGAATCTCCTCAATGATATCAGCCACCTCACGACGAGAGACAATGGATACATACATACATACATACATACATACATACAATAAGAACTGTCCCTCGGGCGGCTGCAGTGTTTTATATATATCATCCGACAATAAAATTACTGGCGCTCAAGCTCTCAGCGGAAAGACTGGATGAGCCAAGCAAGCTAACCTTTAGTTGTAATTGTTCATTCCCCATGTTGTGTTTTTGGTACTCTGCTATTTCCTTAGCACACACAACAACTGAGTCAGGGCACCAAATCAATTCAATACATATCAGCGTCTGTATATCTCCGATGTCTGAGGATATCTCCTTGAAGCAATTCATAGTGTTTAGTTCGAGCTCTTCCAAGCAAGGAAAATGGCTGGAGTCTGCTGTAAAACATTTGAGACCACTACACTCAAGGAGCTCCAAGCATTTTAAGCGTACAAATTGTCCTTCAACATGCTCCCACTCCCTTCTGCTGCAATCATAGAGAATTAGTTCTTCGAGCAGTGGCAATGATCCAATCTTGGTCGTTACGTCGTACAAACGAAGACCGCTAACAGTCAGTTCCTTGAGCGAACGGGGGAAAGCAAGGCCTGACAGCATGTCATTTCTTCGTATTAAGGGTCTCACGCCGTCCAACAGGCAGTAAAACGTTTCAAGCTTTTCAAGACGAGCGATGTTGTTGAGAGCATATGCACCTTCGCTGCATCCCTCTCTTTCATCATGATATTGCGCTTTTAGTATCCTGACGTTGGGAATTCTTTTGACCAAATCTTCGCTAAAACTGAAATTTAGTATCCTTTCAGCCGATTGAAGGTTCTTCAAGATGTCACTGTGGCTGCTTTCACTTGGAGGAGGATCCGAGAGACCGAGTGTCAGAACGCTGATATGCCTAAGTTGAGACATTTTCCAGATTTCTTCGGGCAATTTATCCCCTTGGAAAACTCCATTTAGGCATAAAGACTGAAGATTCCAAACCGAAAAAACTGATGAAGCAAAGAGAAACCATCCGTTCCAATCGTATGGTGAGAAATCAATGCAACGCAAGTTAACTAGTTGACGGGTAATTTCTGCCATTTTATTCAGACTAATTTCCAAGCGCCGAGTAGCTGAAGCCAAAACTCGTAACGACTTATAAACTACAGAAGGTAATAAAGTACCATGAAGTATCAAAGTACGAATAATTGAGGGTGATTTTTGGACAATAGCGTCAGAACTGCAACGGTCCGCCTCATAAGTTCTTGGGTAAAGGACTATTCGTCTTTCGTCGTTTGGAACTTCCAGATCCTGGGTCCGCACAATGCAAAGAAACTTCTTCTCTGAAGCTTCTTTTAAGCATAAATCCCTCAAAAGATCGTGGATCTTGCATTTGATTATTTCTCCCCTTCGAGATGACCAAGAAACTAAAATGAGATTCCTACCGACAAGATCATATAGATAGTCTTGTGCAGCCTCTTCTAGGCTCTTGCCATAAATTGGTTTTAGAAATCCTTCTGCCACCCAAAGTCGGATAAGTTTGTCAACATCAATCTCTTCATCTTCAGGAAAAATTCCCATGTAGAGGAAGCAAGGTTTCAAATGTAAAGGTAGATGAGTATAGCTTAAAGATAATATATTCCCACAAAGATCATAGTCTTCTGAATTCACAACCGAACTTAAATTTTTTGCAATAGATTCCCAATATTCATGTGTTCTTGGAGACTTTGCTAGATGGCCTCCAATCACCACAACCGAAAGAGGAAGTCCTCCACACTTGTCAGATATCTCCTTTCCAGCATCCTCTAGTTCGCGAGGGCAATCACCTTCTCCGAAAACGGTTTTGCTGAATAAATCCCAAGTTGTCTCTTATCTAACAAATCCATGGCAAAAGCATGTGAGCTAATTGAAGCGAATCTTGATTCTCTAGAGGTTATGACTATTCCACTACCGCGAGAAGCCGGAAAGAAGGATCGCAGTCTATCCCAAGCCTCTACATCCCATAGATCGTCCACTATAAGTAGATACCTTCTGCCGCACAGAGACTGGTACATCGCTTCTTTCATGATGAGATCCACTCCTTCGATCGCCTTTTGAAGGCTGCCTGCATTGAAGTCCTCTTCATCGAGAACTTCATCCGCTATGTGAGTCTCGATAACGTCTTCCGCAGCATATGCTGCATCAGCCATTCGGAGCTCCAAGCCCAGATCAACGGAGGCATGGTGAGCTTCAAGGAACCTCTGAAAGAAACATATCTTCGAATTGAGAGAGTCCAAGTGCTCCTCGTGGAGGTCTGATATGAGATGCATGAGGGAAGTGATAGCTGCATAAGCTGTCGCCATTTCTATTCTACTGGAGATTGTTTAGGAGCTGTTGTGTTGTGCGTACAATACAAAGAAATATATATATATATATATATATACGAAGTCTGTGCTACAATAATGGAATCGTTTTACAACCATTCCTTTAAAAAAGAGAGCACATATATTGTTTTAATAATGTATCTTTTACGTAAGTGATTGATATACAGATTCTGCCTATTCTTTCTTTTTATTCAAAAATTTAAATTATGGGTTTCATATACTCAGCAGTTGGCTGAGTGATGGTTTCGAACGGTTTTTTGTGTTTAGCTAACAAACACTCTTTGTTCACGCAGCTGTTCTGTTAGCGGCATATCTGGCCATGCTGTGGACAACACTCTGACTACTCCCCCTCCAAGTTCCACAAGCAAAGTAAGGAAACAAGGATGAGAAAATAAAATTGTGGCTTGCGCAACTATCAATCAATATCGTAACTATGCATCCTCGCACGACGCCTCGAATCCTCATAGTGCGAGGGCTAAAGTTCCGACCATGGAATAAACCCGAAAATCACCCCCTTCTTCATCAGCACCAACCTGATCTTCCCGAACTTCCTCCTGCCCCGTCACCTCACAATACTCATATTGTTGGAGATCCAACTCCTCGCCATCCTCCACCAACATTACTCTCAATTGTTTGAATGGGCATTAATGCCAGGTGTAAAGGGTTTCTTACACTTAAAATACAACCCTTTTGCCCTCAGGTCTTCTAATACTCTCGGTGGAAGTCGAGTGAATCTGGAACGGGGCAGTGGACTGTCCGGACAACCCCGAATTCCCATGGACTGCCCATCCGGCTTAGAGAAACTGTCGGACGACCCCCGCGTGCTGTTGCCCCCTACTCTCACATTACTTCCCCCAGGTAGCCTCAAAAAATTGATTGAACTCATCCCCAAACTACCAAAAGATTGACTCTCTCGTCCTTTATTCTGAAGAGACGGATTATCCTCAATATCCCTGGCTAGTTCCATCGCCATCTCCAAATCATTTGGGTGAAGCAGCCGCAATGAGCCCCGAATCGGACCCTTCAACCCACATCGGATAATTCTCCTCACCCGACTCACCTTATATATTCAAGAGGCTCCTTCACCTATCACCAATTGGTTTTAGGATGAAGCCCTCGATTTCTTAATATGGTATCAGAGCGTGAAATCGCTGCACTCTGAAACACACACTTTCTTCGTTCACACACTTTCTGGTGAATCGCGCGTTTTGTTGATCAAGATCTCAATTGCTCTTTTGGTATGGAAAATCAAGATTCGAAATCAGACAATTCAAAAGTTCCTCCCAAAGGTGAAGAACGATCCGATGCATCAGTTTCTCCCATGGATGATCATCTTCATCCCTTCTATCTCCATCACTCAGACAGCCCTGCACAAATTCTGGTACATCAGCCTTTAACAGGGGACAACTATGCCTCGTGGAGCAGGTCAATGGCGATAGCACTCTCAGTCAAGAATAAAAAGGGCTTCATAGATGGATCGATTTCAGTACCAAGCATGACAAATTTAAAGTTGTATATGGCTTGGAAAAGGAATAATGATATTGTGATATCGTGGATCTTGAATTCAGTCTCGAAAGAGATATCCACAAGCATCTTATATTCGGAAATAGCAAGAGATGTTTGGGTTGACTTACAAGAAAGGTTCCAAGAAAGCAATGGACCTCGACTGTATCAATTAAGAAAGGAATTGATGGGGCTGAATCAGAACGGATCATCAACTGGATTGTACTTCACAAAGTTGAAGGGACTTTGGGATCAATTAGCCAACTTCAGACCATCTTGCACTTGTGGAGGCTGCAAATGTGGTGGCGTGAAAGACCTGAAAGCTGCCTACGAAAGGGACTATGTATTAACATTTCTGATGGGATTGAATGATTCGTTCTCTCACGTTCGAGGACAGATTTTGTTAATGGATCCATTACCACCAATAAATAAGGTATTCTCCCTTATATCCCAAGAAGAAAGGCAACAGTCAGTGGCTCATAACAATGTTCAAGAAGACTCAAGACAACACATGGCTCTCTTGGCCAAGAACATGCCAGTGGCGTCATCATCAAGTGCTCCTCCAGTCAAGAAAGTTTTCTTTAATAATAAGAAGGAAGGGAATCGACCTTACTGCACTCATTGCAGCAGATCTGGGCATACAGTGGAAACTTGCTATCGCATTCATGGATTTCCTCCAGGTTTTAAACAAAATTCAAAATTCAAAGATAACAAGGTCAATCAGATGAGCACTGAGCAGCAACAAGGAATGATGATCGGGGACAATGATCCTGTAACAGCAGCGGCTGAGAACTTCTTACAACAGCTCAACCATCAACAACTGAAGCAGTTCAAGAATATAATGAACAAAGCTGACATTGGACCAGATTATCACCATACTGCACCACCAGATCAGACCTCAGGTAAATATGGAGGTATCTGCCTTTCGTATAGCTTTTCAAATTTAAGTTCAGAAAGGTTTTGGTTGGTAGACTCAGGGGCTTCAAGACACATTTGTCATAAGTCTAATATGTTTGATACATTATATAAGGTCGAGACATCATTTGTCACATTACCTAATAACTCTTCTATAAAAGTTAATATGGCCGGAACAATTAAGCTAACAGAGGAGTTGGTACTGAATGATGTCTTATATGCCCCAGATTTCAATTGCAATATTATTTCAGTTAGCTCTTTAACATATGGTAATAACTTGTCTTTAACATTCTATGATAATTATTTTGTGATCCAGGATTCAACAAAGATGTTGATGATTGGCAAGGGTAAAAGATGTGATGGCTTGTATGTCCTGAGGCTTGATAATATGAAAATTCATGTACATTTGCTTCCTTGTTCTGTAAAAGATATGATTTCTCTAGATGTTTGGCACAATAGATTAGGCCATCCTTCTCATAAAACTCTCAAGACACTTAGTTCAAAGCTGAAAATAAGAGAAAATGTAGAAGAACAGAATGTGTGTAGGATATGTCCTCTTGCTAAACATAAAAGGTTGTCGTTCCCTTTTAATAATCATATGGCTTGTTCACCTTTTGATTTGATCCACTGTGACATATGGGGACCATTTCACACCCCATCACACACTAATCATAGATTTTTCTTAACAGTAGTCGATGATCATACCAGATATACCTGGATTTTTATGCTGAGACATAAATCAGAAACTTTAAAAACCATCATGTTCTTCTTTAATATGGTATCAGAGCGGGTTCGATCTTTGCTCACCGTCACCCGATTCATATGTCCACGTGTTAGGCCAGTCACGCCACATGTGAGGGGGCGTGTTGAGATTTATATTCTATCCCACATCGGATAATTCTCCTCACCCGACTCACCTTATATATTCAAGAGGCTCATTCACCTTTCACCAATTGGTTTTAGGATGAAGCCCTCGATTTCTTAATAAGCCTCAAAAAATTGATTGAACTCATCCCCAAACTACCAAAAGATTGACTCTCTCGTCCTTTATTCTGAAGAGACGGATTATCCTCAATATCCCTGGCTAGTTCCATCGCCATCTCCAAATCATTTGGGCGAAGCAGCCGCAATGAGCCCCGAATCGGACCCTTCAACCCATTTATGAAATAACCCAAATAGTGTGCATCAGTCAGTCCTTGAGCCTGACTCGCCAATTAGACGAACACAGAGATGTAATCCTCCACTGTTCCGTTTTGTCTAACTCCGGACAACCGTTCAAATCTGCTGCCCTTAAATCGTGTGTCAAAACGTGCCACCAATGCCTGTGTGAACTCGTCCCACGACATTCCAGGTTTTCGCGCCTTCATCCATGATAACCAGTGCAACGCAGCCCCGCCCATGGCAACCCCAGCTGCTGCCACCTTCCTTTCCGGCGAAGTATCGTTCAATACAAACTGTTCGGCCCTTGCTATCCACCCAATCGGATCTTCCCCTTCAAATGTCGGCAAAAGCGCCAAGGCAGCGCCCCTACGTGCTCGATCATCCGAGGGCTGAGCCACCCTGCGCGTGTTGGACGCCTCTGCCTCTTCCTCCGACGGTTGCAGAATTGCCTTCGACAACGCAGCTAAGGACGCTGCGATCTCAGCCAATTGCACCGTGTGCATCCAATTTCTCCTTCACGACGACCTGATCGGTCTTCAGCTTATCCAGACGATCACTATTCGATCTTGTCAATTTGGCGGGAACGGGATTCTGCAGGTCGGACCACTTGATAAGAACGAAAATCGGAAAATCAACGGTGAAGCACCGTTGCCCAAGCCTCTAGGCTAATAACATTTTTATTATAAAATGATGAGAACTATAGAAGGGGTCGGTGCCCTTTTATAATCCCTACTACTATCCTAATAAAGGAATCAATAATAAATGCAAGGAAATCATAATAATTATTAAGAGTGATTTGCTCCAACTAACTATTGCTTATTTATAGAAATAAAACAATATAATTAATTTAGAAGATTCTCCAGCTCACGAATAGTGGGCTCAAGCCCGTCCCCGTCTTCGTAAACCAATATGGGCCTCGGCCCATGCTCCTGCTCTCTATCACCCATATCACTGTCGGATCGGATTGTTTCATGCACAAATCTTCCATTGTAGCACTTGCAGCTGCAATATAGTCAGGTTCGGCAGATGATTGTGCTACCACTTCTTGCTTCTTCGAGCTCCAAGAAAACACACCAGAACAGAGATTAAATACATAACCCGAAGTACTCTTCGTATCATCATAACTTCCAGCCCAATCGCTGTCCGAAAAACCTTGCAGCAGCCCATTTTTCATTGATCTGAACTGAATGCCATGATCAAAAGTACTTTTGACATACCTGAGAACTAGTTTGCTGCTGCCATATGCTTCTCTTTCGGTTCTTGTATGAATCTTGATAAAAAAAAAAAAACTTCTTGCAACATCAAGTCCGGCCTAGTGATCGTCAAATATAGAAGACTTCCTACCAAACTTGATAAGTTGTGCAATCTGCAATGTCCCCTGCATCTTCTTTAGTCAGTTTCTCATGAGCAACTAAAGACATTGAAACAGGTTTGCAATTTTCCATGTTGAACTTCTTCAATAGCTCCATAGCATACTTTTGCTGAAATATGAATACTCCCTTCGTGTTTTACTGAATTTCCATTCCCAGAAAGTATGCATTTCTCCCAAATCAGACATATCGAACATCCTTTCCATCTCAGCCTTGAATGTGCTCATTTCATCTACGTTACTCCCGGTGACAAGCAAATCATCAACATATAAAGAGATAATCAAGATTCTCCCATCGCTTCTCTTTCTTGTGTAAAGAGTAGCTTCAACATCGCTCCTCCTGAAACCAGAATTTATCAAGTAAGTATCTACCTTGCTATACCAAGTTCTCGGAGCTTGTTTCAAGCCGTAGAGTGCCTTGTTTAGCTTGTAGACTTGATCTTCTTTGTCTTTAACTTCGAATCCCAGAGGTTGATTAACGTAAATTTCTTCCACAAGCTGTCCATTGAGGAATGCAGATTTTACATCAAGGTGAAAAAGCTTCCACTTGTTTTGAGCCGCAAGAGCAATAAGCAATCTTATGGTGTCATGTCTAGCGACCGGCGCAAACACGTAATTAAAGTCGACACCATGTTGTTGTGCATATCCGTTGACAACAAGTCTTGTTTTCAGCTTGTTTAATGGTCCATCTACGTTCATCTTTGCCCGATACACCCATTTCGCACCCAAGATATTGTTGGAAATATTTAATTAAATAGAAATTAAATATTATTTAGTTAAATGGTTATAAATTTTGTGAAAGATATGTATCTTTTCACAAGATACCCTTAAGGGAAAAGATGTATCTAATGGGTTGAAAAGTCATGACCAACCAAGATTAGATGCAACTCTTCGACATGATCCAACTCCATCTATAAATAGAGAGCCCATTTGCTCATTTCCTACACCTCGAACAACATGTTCAGTCCTAGAATTTTTAGGATTTTTTTTCTTCTAGCCGTTAAATATATTTAGTATATTTGATATTCCGAACTCGTATGAGAGTCCGAAAAGCATCAAATAAGTTTGTTGGTCTTGTAATTTGGAGTGCTCCTATTACGAGACGTTTGTCATTGTATCTTGGGAAACGATTGTCGTATTCCGTAAATAGTGTGAGCGGGGCAATATCGTTTTAAGGACATAACATCTAACACTAGACTCGACAATAAAATCATATTTACATCCCCGTATACGTTTGATTTATTGTATATTATTATATATAAATATATAGACGCATGTACGGAAATTGTACCCAACAGTCTTAAAACAATATTTGTGGTAAATTGATTTTATTTATCGACATCGATAATATTCAAAACTACTTTCGCGAACAGGTACAATCTCACGAAGAGATAGAACTTTCGCGAAGAAGTGCGTTCTCACGAAGAGATACAACTTTCGTGAAAAGGTACGATCTCACGAAGAGTTACGACTTTTGCAAAGAGATACGATCTCGTGAAGAGATACAACATCTGTGAAGAAGTGTGTTCTCACGAAGCGATAAATTTTTGCGAAGAGGTGCGATCTTACGAGGAGATACGACTTTCGCGAAGAGGTACGATCTCACGTGGAGATACAACTTTCGTGAAAAGATTCACGAAGAGATACGACTTTCGTAAAGAAGTACGGTCTCGCCAAGAAATGACTTCGCGAAAAGGCACGACCTTTCGCGAAGAAGCATGACCTTCCGTGAAAGGTTCGGTCTCACGAAAAGTTATAGCCTTACACAAAAATGTTAGATCTCGCAACAAGACATAGAATTTTACAAAGGGTACGACCTTTTGTAAAGAGAAACAAACTTCTGTGAAGAGGCACGACCTTCGCGGAGAGGCACGAAATTTTGTGAAGAGGTACGACCTTACAAAAAGGTGTAACCTTTGGTAAAAGAGTACAATCTCACAAAGAGACACAACCTTTCACGAATAGGAATGACATTAAGAGGTATGATCTTACAAAGAGAAATGATCATACTATACTAGGAGACACGACCTTCCACTAAAACGTGTAATCGAGAAGTGATATGACTTCACGAAATGGCACGATCTTCTGCGAGAACATATGAATTTTCGCATAAAGACCTTATGTGAGGAGTTATAGTCTTTTACGAAAAGGTACGACATTTCGTAAAAAGATGAAAACCTTTCATGAAAGAGTATAACTTTTGACAAAAATGTTTGATTATTCGGAAACGTGGCGATGTATTGCAATAGGCTCAACTTGTAAGAGATATGGTCTTTAAAGACACGATCTTTCCCGAAGAGATACAACCTTTGAGAACACATCAGTATTTGTAGAAATACTTAGAAGTGTGGGGGTACTTCGTAAAAATTGAAATGCCTAAGCAAAATAAGATCGAACCTAAAATGATCGATGAAAAAGTTATTTGATTTGCCAATAACAGTAGTGCAGATTGGTTTATGTATATTCAAAGCATATATGAATGATACCAAGAAATGTATCATTTAGTATAGAACGGGTTTAAAATACAAACTGGATATATGATACAAAAGAATACAAACCAAATTGTGATGTGTGCTCACAGTTGGTGATGGAACAATGTATTGGAATCCATCAAGCATAAGTACGCTACTCTGTGAATCCGAGTTTATCACCCTAGATAAGGCGGATAACTATGAAATTTCTAAAGAAGATATTCATAGCTAGAATGAACTTGTGTCTGTCGTGCTATTACATTATGATGGCCAATCAACAATTAGAAAGACACAGAGTAGTATGTACAATGGTAAGTCACGACACATGCATCGTAGACACAGTGCCATTAAACAGTTGATCTCAAATAAAGTGATTGCAATCGACGATGTCAAATACAGTGATAATTTGATAGACTCTCGTACAAAGAGGATAATCCGAGATCATGTAAACTGCACATCAAGAGGAATAAAATTAAAAATCTACCACTAAAACAACTATAGCGGTAACCCAACTTGTTGACTGGAGATCCCAAGATCTTGGTTCAATGGGACAACTAAGTTACAGAAGTTGTGCTGCAACACACGAGACATATTGCTATATCTCTTCCCAGGATGAATAAGTGTTGTTCTACCACATGTAGTGAGGTTGAGTTTTGACTATTAATGATTTCTATACCTTCATAAGGTGGAATATTGGTAGAATACTCTTTATAGAAGTGTCACCTATGTGAGTGTGAAGACGGACCGCTTCAATGAAACACTCATGAATCCAAGATGGTATCCATGGCCAAAATAGAACAAATCATGAGAACTAAAAGATGTGAGATAAGTCATTGTGTGGGTGTTATTGTCTTAATATATACAAAAAGCTGGGCAGTTCAAGACATCGCGTTCACCGCCTAGCGAGTATACTCGATAACATTCGACTATGGAAGATTCAAAGCCACAAGCTATCTATCCAGATGCATTGACTTGTCGATTGGACTCTCGCTAGTGTGAGCATCTATGAAGCCATTAATTTCTATTTCTTTGGGGGATTGTTGGAAATATTTAATTAAATATTATTTAGTTAAAGGGTTATAACTCTTGTGAAAGATATGTATCTTTTCACAAGGTACCCTTAAGGAAAAGATGTATCTAATGGGTTGAAAAGTCATGACCAACCAAGATTAGAAGCAACTCTTCGACATGATCCAACCCCATCTATAAATAGAGAGACCATTTGCTCATTTTCTACACCTCGAACAGCATGTTCAGTCCTAGAATTCTTAGGAATTTTTTTCTTCTAGCCGTGAAATATATTTAGTATATTTCATATTCGGAACTCGTATGAGAGTCCGTAAAGCATCAAATAAGTTTGTTGGTCTTGTAATTTGGAGTGCTCCTATTACGAGACGTTTGTCGTTGTATGTTGGAAAACGATTGTCGTATTCCGTAAGTACCGTGAGCGGGGCAATATCGTTTTAAGAACATAGCGTCTAACGCTAGCCTCGACAATAAAATCAGATTTACGTCCCTGTATACGTTCGATATATTGTATATTATTATATATAAATATATGCGCACGTGCGAAAAAGGGATGCTGCTTTATCTCAGTAGCGCCTCGTTTATAAGCCAGCCTTAGCTGAGGCTCTTTTACGAGCAAGCCCTTGATCAAATCCCAAGTAGCGAAGCTCACCGCGGGCGTTTCTGGAAAACGAAGAGGCTGGCCTACGACATTGAACAGCGTCGCCCTATTTCCCGAGCCCTTAAAGGGCGTCTTCCCGAACAAAAGCTAGTATAGAAAAATTCCGAAAGTCCACCAATCCACCGCGCTGCGTGGCCCTCGCCTTTGATGATCTCTGGCGCTAAATACTCGTGGGTCCCTACGAAGGACATGGAGCGAGCGTTGTTCGGCTCAGCGATGAGCTCGGGCAGTGGGTTCACTTGGGTCGATTCGTCGTTCTTGCGGTTTCTTTCTTTCTTGGACTTGCTTAAGAAGAGATGGGGAGAGAAGCATGTCGTCGGGACACTGACACATGATGTCTGGGCACAGTTCATGTTAGGGTTTGTGCTCGAAGTTGTTAAAGATGCCGTCTTGATGAGAGTCGGGCTGACAGCGCAACGAAGGGAGAGGTCAAAGTCCGAGAGCATTATGTGCCCGTCTTCCCGAACGAGTACGTTCTCGGGCTTGAGGTCACGGTAGATGATCCCGAGCATGTGTAGGTACTCTAGGGAGAGAAGTACTTCCGCTACGTAAAATCTGAAAACGCATTGATAATCATCGAATAAATCGTTGAACGCAGTTACGCATACGTTTATGTAAGAACATAATCTCTTACTTCACGGCCTGTTCGGAGAAAAACTTCCCGGGCTGCCTCTGTCTGAGGGTATGCAAGTCTCCCCCGGGACAAAACTCCATGACCAGACAAGAATACTTCTCCGCCTCAAAATGGGCGTATAGGCTGGGCAAGAACGGATGGTCCAAAGACTGCAAGATCTCTCTCTCGGTCTGAGCACGGAGCAGCTTCTTACGACTAGCCAGGGACGCCTTGTCCATGACCTTCATTGCAAAGTAGCACTTAGTGCCCATCAGCTCCGCAAGATAGACGCTTCCAATATCGCCACAGCCCAACCTCTTCAGAATCCTAAAATGGCTCAGCCCCAAAGCACCATCCCTAGCTCGAACGGCCTGTATAGCTTCCCAATGCACGTCGTTGGCCTTGTGGGGCTTACTGATACTGCTTGTATAGCTACCGCAAGAACTCTCGTCGCTGACATCACTGCCCGAGCTACCTCTGCAAATGCTGCTTTTGCCACTCTCGACGGCCTTGGGCCCGTCCTTTACACTTCTGAGCTCAGATATCTTCTCCTCTATATCGGCACCCTTTGAACTACTAATTTCGTTTGCATAAGGTTCAATATCTGAATCAGGCAAAGGTGTATTCGGAGAACTACAATGAACACTAGGATGAAATTTTATGGAGTCAACTGCTGCTAATCCATCTTGTTCTTCGGATTTTCGGGGGATCAGTGGCTTAGGCTTGCTAGTCTTTGAGACTGAAGACAGAAGAGATCTGCCATGTTTAGGTCCAAGAGATTTTTGTTGAATTCCTGAGGGAGGCCTAGAGGCTGCCTTTGAGGCCATGATAATATCCCAACTAATAATATCAGCAGCAGCTCACTTGAAATGGCTACTAAAGGACCATATCTTAACACATTGGGTCTGAGTATTTCTTCACCACTAACTAGCCCAGTCGATGAACAGAAACCAAGCAAATCTCATGAAAATATCCATGGAAGCAAGCAATAGAGATGCTCTAATGGAGCAGGTGGAGCATCTTATGAAGATGTAATGATGTTCTTGATCAGTAATAACAAAGCACAAATCATGAGGAAGCAGAGGAAGGGAGAAACTGAAATCTACTCAGCTCATTACAAAATGCAGTTTTTTGATTATAGCATGCCATAACACAAAAAAATCAAGTCTTGATTACAACCCACCATTAGCAAAGAAAAAAAAGGCTCAAAACTTTTCATCGATTAGCTGCAACAATCATATAGGCTTAATGGTTGGCTTTACTATCCAATGGAGGGGAGAGAAGCAACAGATAGAAAGAGCAGTACATACTTAACTGATTAAAAGGATTCAGACGTCATATTAATAAAGAGTTTGACCGGCCGATGAGTTTGCAGCGCAGCGGTCAAACTGAAAAGATATAAGAAATAAAAGGAAAACAATAAGACCATCAACTAATTTTGATAGTTGTGCTTAGACTTATATGTTAATTGAAGTTGGCTTTTTACATATCTTTTTGGAGTGTGTGGTTGTACATAATTATTTAAAATTATTAATAATTTACTTTTCTTTTAGTTGTCTCTCTTTTCTTTTCTTTTTTAAATAATAATCTTTGGATGAAGCAATGAGTTCCCATCTCGCCATCAAACACGAGCTCGTCAGCAGCTTTTTAATCTGACGAGAGAAAAATATGGTAAATTTATTTACAAAATTTCGAGACTGGAAAAATAATAACATAAAAAAAACATTTTATTTTGTAGTGGCACTAGGGGTGAGCAAAATTATCCGAAAACGGATTCCGATCCGATATCCGATTTTCAAAATCCGAAAAATCGGATCGGATATCCGATCCGCTTTTTTTAAAATAAACCGGATCGGATCCGGATAGTGCTCGGCCTAAAATTCGGATATCCGATATCCGATTTTATATTTTTTAAAAAGTAAAAATACAATAAATTAAATAATGCACCCCCCCTCCCCCAAAAGAAAATAGTGGCACAAAAAAAAAAGAAAAAAGAAAAAAGATCTGCAACATCTATTATGAACTATGGCACAAAAATAAATATAGAATTTATATTATTCTTGCAAAACTTGAATAGATAATTGAAAAAAAAAAAACTAGAGGAAGAAAGTGAAGAAAAGAGAATAACAAAACTACAGAACATCATATGAATTTTTTAATAGTATTATCGTGTAATGCAATTGTTAATCATATCTATACTATAATATTTATAAATTCTCAGCATTCTATGGTAATCACTTACCAAATAATTGGTATGTAATTTTATTACAATTTTACTCTTTGTATTTTTAATTATTTCAATTATATTCTCACAAATCAGTTTCTTTTATTAATAAATATTTAAAATAAAACTTTATATTAAAAGGCTTAAAATAACCCTTAAAATTAAAAATAATTAGAGCACACGCATCAAATACATTTAAAATATTAGTATATTAACTGCTTATGTTTTGTATGAATTATTATCTGTAAGAAGATATATATATATATATATATATATATTATTGGGCAGAAAAGAAATAAGAATAATGAACAACTTAAAAACAAAATAAATATCAATTATAAAAAAGAAGTTCAATTTTAAATTTAAAAAGCGGATGCGGATATCCGTTTTAAATATCCGAATAAAGCGGATATCCGATTTTCGGATTCCGAATAAAATCGGATCGGATGCGTCTTCATTTTTACCTATCCGAAAATACGAATATCCGCATTTGCTCACCCCTAAGTGGCACTATATCAATTATTGAGGGAGACAAGGAGGCTCCTTGAAAAAACTCAACACACTAATTGAAATAAATGAAATATTTATAAAAATAAATGTGATATTGATATGTTTCCGTCTAAGTCAACACTTTCGTCTAATAGATAATTATTATTTAATTTTTATACGTAACTCCAATTATGAAAAAGGCGTGCAATCATGAAAATTATTGAATATTCAACCCATTTGACGACACACGTGCTATTATGCTATTGCTACCTCAATTATAAAGACACAACGAACCCATAGTCTAAACACAACAATAACGTACTCACAAAATAACACAAAAAAATCGACGCAATATATATAATATATAAATATAAGTTTCTTTATATTTTTTGTAATTTATATTGTTTAATAGATGAATTATTATTTTTAATATATTTACAAAAATAATTTGTAAGGAATAATTATAATAAAAATAAGTTTAGGATTAAAATGATACTCAATTAAAATAAATTCTAAATGAAAAGGTAAAATTGCAAATAGTGTACATACCAAACAAAATTGACAGTTTTTATCTCACTCTCCAACTTAATAAATTGTATAGATATGTTATAAATATAGCTGTGTATTTTACTATAACTATAGTTATATTATGATAATGAAATTTATATATTTAAGAGAGA